>VMBQ01000976.1:5329-33917 GCA_007657795.1 Dreissena rostriformis | reverse complement strand
GTAGTAGTAGTAGTAGTAGTAGTAGTAGTAGTAGTAGTAGTAGTAGTAGTAGTAGTAGTAGTAGTAGTAGTAGTAGTAGTAGTAGTAGTAGTAATAGTAGTAGTAGTAGTAGTAGTAGTAGTAGCAGTAGCAACTTACTATTGTTGGTATTCCTTTATCCTAATTTGTAGTTCGTGGTGCTCGTGCACACGGCCACTGAGCAGTTCCTGCGGCGCGCCGTCATCAGAGAAACCTTGGCAAACCACCGGATGTTTCGGAACCACACCATACGGATTGCTTTTCTGGTTGGGCGACCGGAAAAAGACCCCACGCAAGTCCTTATTGAGCACGAAAGCGTAATACACACAGACATCATACAAGGCAATTTTATGGTCTCATATAGAAACCTTACACATAAAGCCGTTTAAGGAATTCTGTGGGTAACTGAATATTGTAGTCATGCAAAATACGTTGTTAAAGTTGACGATGATGTGTTTCTGAATGTGTTTAAGATGTTCAATAAGACTGATAACAACTGTTTCAATAAGCAAAAACATATTTGGTGCCACTTGCGAGAAAATGGCACCAGCGAAATACAACGAGAAACGGGCAAATGGAAAATCGACGCCAGCTTATTTCCAAACATGAAACACTAACCGGTTACTTACTGTTATGGCTTTTTGTGATTCTGATCACTGATCTCATTCCTTCGTTATATGAGGCTTCAAGAACAACGCCATTTTTCTGGGTTGATGTCGTTTACCTCTTTGGACTTCTCGTTGACAAAGTCGGCGGCGTTTAAACATACCAAATTTGAATCTCGATGAAAACTAGGCTATTGAAAGTTTTAATTCGAACGTTACGTGTGAAATGTTTGTTGCGAATGCACATTCAGATGGCGTGATGGACAGAATGTGGTTTCGGGCAATAAACCAGAATATTGCTTTGGCCCAAAAATACTCAAATCATTTATTGTTAAAAAACCTCAATACCACGAGGTCTTAGTAATACTCGAACCATGAGAGAATGATCAGTGTTTCTACGTTTGCAAACCAATTTGTACATTGATTATTAAATACCGGTAATATTACAATGCTGTCATGAAGATATTTGAGTTATTGTTAACATGTTCGTCATGTAAAGTCCTAGCGAACAGTTATTCACATCCAATATTTAAAGTGAATTGAAAACTTTAAATTACAACCGCCACTGAAGTCTTTTATGAAACTACCATGTTTTTATGACAAAAAAGTACAAATACAAATGATAGTTAAAGTAATTAAGATCCATTAGGTCGAAATACTCATGAGGAAAACAGTATGTCATTTGCAGAAAAGAACATTTTGTATCTTGAAAGAAAACTATATAAATTTGTTATTTGTAATTTGTTGCTGCAATTTTGATGACTTTGTTTCCATCTAATAGATTTTGTTCCAAATGTATATGTAAGTACTTCATACAAATACTTAAAAAATACTGAAAAATGAAATAAAAACATAGGGTCACCTGCCTTGTTTTGATTTTATTCACCATTATATAAAATGTAATTTTTCATTAAAACTGAAAACTCTCTAGTTGCATAAAAATGATTTATAACCTATGAAATTGGCAACATCTAGATATTATATAAAATAAGATACATCATATACCATATAATTAAACCACAAACTACCAAATAAATGTAGAACACAAGTTAAATTTAAGAAATTTAATTTTGTAATTTTTATGTCACCCCAAAAAGTCATTTTTTTGCTATTTTGACCACAATAACGGAATTAAAAACAATGATATCTAAAAACTTTCTGCGAAACTGCTCAAAAATGTTCATCTACGTATTGTTATCATAAAACAAAAATAAAAAAGGGGGTCACCGCACTTTTAACAGAGATTTTTTTCTAACCACCCCTTCCGTCTGAGTAAAATTTCATAAAATACAGCAATGAGGCAAAACCCGAGTACCGGTACATAGATTGCTAGAAATATGCATAAACATTAGAAATTGTTTACAATCTTAACTGGGATCACAACAACTTACCAAAAAAACAAAAACAATAATACAATATTTAATCATAAATATAAGACCATACAATATCAAACTCTACATAAATCATCAATAACAAGGACTTGTTGACAGATTTCGGCATGTTTTGAAGTTTGTGATTAAATGCTTTAAATTGATTAATATTAACAGCAGGTCTGAAGAGCTCTAATGAAAAAACAAGGATGAAATAAAAGAAAGAAAAAAAAAAGAAGTAAAAAAAGTAAAAACCGCATCTGGGATCGAACCACTGACCTTTGTACCTATTATGAACCAACTCGGTCATGTGTGATGATTCAGATAACAAAACTATTGGGTTGTGATAAAAGCATCAGGTGTTGCTATAAATATATCCTCGGCTAAATAAACTGCCGCAACACCCCTTAAAATAAATACAAGTAGAATAACGTGAAAGAAATTAACTTTGAAACGAACATGTCATATTGCAAGTTGCGCACGTACGAACAACTGAATGCTACGATAACAATTGTGTTCTGTTAAAACTTAGTGTTCCCACTATAACGGAAATATTAAAACGTCTGCACAGGCTAATATGGGACGACATCTTACGCATATGCAATTAACCCCGTATTCTCATTGCGCGACCGATATGTAAGAAGATACTGTTAAACGATTTAACTCAATTTTATATTTGGGTATAATTGTTACGCTTGTAGTTGAAAGCTGTCATACAGGCTATCAATTTTACACTTGGTTGATCTTCGTACATGAGGGCCCAGATGTTATACCATAAACCATTGGTTAATGCTTATCATTTTTTAATTTTCTAACGCACACATATTTGATAATAATGGGTATATTATTATGTATTCAAAATGTTGAGAACTTGAATTTTCACTTTGATGACGGAAGGTTTTACAAATACTTATAACAAGGCACTTTGATGTCAGAAGGGTTATCACATAATTATAACAAGGCACTTTGATGTCAGAAGGATTTACAAATACTTATAACAAGGCACTTTGATGTTAGAATGTTTTACAAATACTTATAACACGGCACTTTGATGTCATAAGAATTAACAAATACTTATAACAAGGCACTTTGATGTCAGAAGGTTTTACAAATACTCATAACAAGGCACTTTGATGTCAGAAGGTTTTACAAATACTTATAACAAGGCACTTTGATGTCAACAGGTTTTACAAATACTTATAACACGGCACTTTGATGTCAGAATATTTTAACAAATACTTATTACACGGCACATTGATGTCAGAAGGTTTTTCAAATACTTATAACAAGGCACTTTGATGTCAGAAGGTTTTACAAATACTTATATCAAGGCACTTTGATTTCAGAAGGTTTTACAAATACTTATAACAAGCCACTTTGATGTCAGAAGGTTTTACAAATACTTATAACAAGGCACTTTGATGTCAGAAGGTTTTACAAATACTTATAACAAGGCACGTTGATGTCAGAAGGTTTTACAAATACTTATAACACGACACTTTGATGTCAGAAGGTTTTACAAATACTAATAACAAGTCACTTTGATGTCAGAAGTATTTACAAATACTTAAAACAAGGCACGTTGATGTCAAAAGGTTTTACAAGGCACTTTGATTTCAAAGGGCTTAACAAATACTTATATCATGGCACTTTGATGTCAGAAGGTTTCACAAATACTTATAACATGGCACTTTGATGTCAGAAGGGTTTTCAAATAATTTTAACAAGGCATTTTGATTTCAGAAGGTTTTACAAATACTTATAACAAGGCACTTTGATGTCAGAAGGTTTCAAAAATACTTCTTACAAGACACTTTGATGTCAGAAGGTTTTACAAATACTTATAACACGGCACTTTGATGTCAGAAGGTTTTACAAATACTTATAACAAGGCACTTTGATGTCAGAAGGTTTTACACATACTTATAACAAGGCACTTTGATGTCAGAAGGTTTTACAAATACTTATAACAAGGCACTTTGATATCAGAAGGTTTTACAAATACTTTTAACAAGACACTTCGATGTCAGAAAGTTTAACAAATACTTATAACAAGGTAATTTGATGTCAGAAGGTTTTAAAAATACTTATAACAAAACACTGTAAATTGGTTGTTATTTCACGTCTTCTTATGTTACCCATCTTAAAAATATTCAAAGGCAATACACTTTTCTCCAAAGGAGTATTACTTTTGGTACAGGACGTCACACGAAGAGCAAAAAAGTGGACATTTCTCCAAATACACACATTCTTTGCTCATAATTCTGTAGATACAATCTAAAGTACCTTCCTTCACATATATTGTATACTGTTTCAAATAGTGTTTGAACTTATTGTTTAGTTTGTGAAACAAAAGCAAATGTATAATTATCAAACCGGTTTTCGCATAATGTGAACCATCTGAAATATATTCTTTATAGAAGGTTATTTTTAACCACCGAATAAATCATTTATTCCTGGTAAGAGACATGTACCGCCTTGGTATGCCTTGATATGCATGTACATGTATGAAATATGCATGAATATGTTCTTGTTTTTTGTACCGATTGTTAATAAAAGTGTTAAAACCAAAAAACAACAGAAGTTCAGCACTTAACTCGGTCTCTTTGTGTTCATGTCATAGGCGGTTTAACAATATTGTATAAGAGCATGCAACATAAACCTTGGACTCTAATTAATGGAAATGTTGTTTAGGAGATTTCAGACGGATGTCAAGCAATTTTGGAACCTTATTTTCAAAATTAGAATTCGAGAAAACAAAATCAGAATTTAGAAGCTATTTTGCGATGTGTTAGGAAATATTGTAATACACACACGTGAATTGTTTAGTCAACGATGGAGCACATTCTTAGAAAAACAGCCGTACGCATACGCCAATCTCTTCTTAATATACTACTTTTAATAGACTCAACTGAACCTAGACCACCCATCTCTTTCTTCTCCCCACAACATAATACTCTGAAACCATTTTCCTTTCAGTTACATTTGTTAGATCGAAACTTCTTAAATTTGTATGTGTGTTTGTATGACTGTAAAATGAATGTTTTCAGAAATACAATGTTGTTAAAAAATGGTAATATAGTTAGAGCGATATAATATGACTCATGGGAGAAACGTTTACAGTTTAAAAACCAAAATGCAAAATGCTCTTTTTAAAAAGAAATTGTCATAATATAAGTATAATATATAGTACTCTATTTTTTACATCTTTTAAACAAGAAAAACCAACTTAATTCCTCTTAAGTTTATATTATTCGATTAACACTGTCTTTCATACTCAGTGTGTTAAACATTAAATGCAGTGTGTACATATTCTTTGTTTGTTGGTGCCACGATAAAAAAAACATGTACATATGTTCGCCAGTAAATGTTTTTCATTAGTGAAAAATGGCTGCCACTAAATCGCAAGGGTTGACAATATGACACACTGTATTTACTTGTTATTGTTCCATATCCCGTTTCTTGTTTTATGGGTTCATCCATTAAAGCCCAATCTTATTAAGTGGAAAAAAGGATATAAACGGTAGATCTTATTGAAAGTGAGTATATGTGTTGGTTTAAACTTAGGAGCGACAATCGCATATATAAATTATCATTAATGCTATATTATAATCTTTATTGCAATCAAACTAATTATAACAATGCAGGTTGTCTTTTCTGGAAAGGGAAGTACCATTTCTTACAAACTTGACCAACTCTTTCCGTAATGTTGCATCATTAGACCTTTAAAATCCTCTCTACTTTATTTTATATAAATACTTTATATAAATGAATGAATATTTTTATAATTACATGTGTTGACAATTGTTTTGATAACATCCTTTATTATGCTTGTACTTTGTTTATATTGTAGTGTGTTTTTAGCCAGATAGGAGAGCTCCCGTACGACCACTGAGGGCCCCCATACGATCACTGAGATCCCCCGTTCGACCACTGAGATCCCCCGTTCGACCTATGAGAGCCCCTATTCGACCACTGAGATCCCCCTTACGACCACTGAGAGCCCCCGTTCGACCACTGAGAGCCCCCGTACGACCACTGAGATCCCACGTACGACCACTGAGAGCCCCCATTCGACCACTGAGAAACCCCTTTCGACCACTGAGAGCCCCNATCCCCCGTACGACCACTTAGATCCCCCGTACGACCACTGAGAGCCCCCGTACGACCACTGAGATTCACCGTACGAACACTGAGAGCCCCCGTACGATCACTGAGATCCCCCGTATGACCAATGAGAGCCCCCGTTCGACCACTGAGATCCCCCGTACGACCACTGAGATCCCCCGTACGACCACTGAGAGCTCCCGTTCGACCACTGAGAGCCCCTCTGTTCCGTCATAAGTGGCTGTTTGAGGCAAAACAATATACATATAATACTTTAATATTGTTGATTATTTATAAAACTAAATTAAAATCGAATTGGTATTATTTATATGTTTAGTATTCCAAAATTACTACTCTGTTAACATCAGTTAACTTCAATGACTCTTGTTTCGCAACTTCCCATATTGAATGTTGATAACGATGATGCATCCTTTAAACAAAAGAAATCAATTTTAGTTTTTGCATTTGTGTGATTAATCGACTTACTCTGTCTGTCAGACTTATTTTGTCAACAATGCATTGTATTGTGCATCAATATTTATGTGTGATAAAAACAACACAAATATACGACGATGACTTTTTAAAGCAAATATTGCATTCCCTAGCAAGAACTAAATATCCCATATAAACACCAGATTGGCGGCGAAGTAACAAGACAATAAACTGTTGCAGTAGTTTATTCTAAAATGTTTTGGAAAACTTTAAACGGAAACCGTAGACATCAAGCAAATAATATAGATCAAACGCAATGGCATGATTATTTCAAAAAAAATATTCATTAATAAAGAAAGCAATTCTCAAGAACAAGATGACATCAGTTTTGAACATATTCAATACGATTGTAGTAGTTTAAACGCACGCATTTGTAACCAAGAAATCATTGATAGTATACGTCACTTGAAATCTTACAGTTCAAGGGGCCCTGACGGTATTTGTATTGAAATGTATAAATTTACTATTAATGATATATAGCCTTTTTTAAATCCACTTTTTAATGAATTTTTTTATTCAGGTATTTTTCTCATAATAGGAGCTAGAGTATAATTACTCCACTACACAAAAAGGATCTATTAACGATCCTAATAATTACCTTATAGACTCTATATGTTAATTCTTTTTTAATATATTAAGTAATTAGAATGACCATATGTTGTGATACTTTTGGTGTTATAGATGAGTCACAGGCAGGGTTAAGAAAACAATATACAACATCAGATAGCATTTTTACATTAATGGCGCTCTGTCATAAATATTTATCTAAGAAAAAGGTCGTTTTTATTGTATTTTTGTAGATTTTGCAAAAGCATTCGATAGCATACAACATAACAAATTGTGGAATGCTTTTGTAAGAAAAACAGTTCATGGTAAATTTTTGGTTATTCTTCAATCGATGTATAGCAAGTTAAAATCATGTGTAAAGGTTAATAACAGATTGACGGAATTTTTCCCATGTTATATTGGCACTAGGTTGGGCTGTATGGCCAGTCCCATATTTTGTTTCCATTTTCATAAATGATTTAGTTACATATCTCGCGCAAAATGTGATCATGACATACATGTTTCTAAAAATATAAATGATTTAATTGATTTTATGTTTGCTGACGATGTTTCCAGTTTCTCTGATACCATCATACGTCTGCAAAGGCAAATTAATTTTATTGAAAAATTATGTTAATCTGTTGATATGAAAAGCAATCTTGATAAAACAAAAATTATCGCATTTAGAAATGGTGGTGTTGTTAAACAAATTGACAAATGGACAAATTGTGGAGAAACATTGATATTTTCTCATCTTATAACTATCTTGGTGTATATTTATGGCTAAAACTTCTTTGGTAAAAAACTCAAGAAATGTTAGCATTTCAAAGTATAAAATCAATTGCTTGTATATTTCGATTTCAACGTAAATGTGGTCAGTTAAGTTCTGTAGATATTTTGAAATTTTTAGATGTCATGATTAAACCTATACTTTGTTTCGGGTCCGAAATATGGGGCTATTCATATGTAGATAAAATTGAAAAAGAACCAATAAAATTGTGTAAACAATATTGTAATTTACCGCAAAACACACCTGATATCTTAGCTTTAGGAGAATGTGGTAGACTTCCTTTATGTATAACATATATCTCAAATTGCATCAAGTTCTTGTTGAAAATCACCCGTATGGAAAATCATAGATATCATAAACAGTGTTATAACATGTTGAAAGAGTAAGATGATGCAGGTAGAAGGACATGGGCTAGTCATATCAGAGAATTGCTATTTAGTTATGGATTTGGTTATGTTTGGTTTGCTCAAGTCGTTGGGCATTATGACAATTTTATACATCTGTTCAAAACACGAATTAATCATTGTTATCTTCAAGTATGGAAATCAAAAATTGATATTCTTCTAAAGCATTGCATTATAGATTTTTTTTAAACCGATCTGTACTGTGAACCATATCTAAACATAAATTTGTCTTTTGTTTTAAGGAAAACTTTGTGAAGTTTTCGTTGCTCAGCGCATGATCTCAATATTAAGAAAGGTCGCAATTTATCAATAGATAGACATTTAAGATTTATTAATAGACCTTTATTAACAGCCAATAAAGTGTTGTGGAAATTTCCCGCCAGTAGGCCCGAGTGAATATGTAGAATTGTCGCATTTGTTAAAATACTTAAACTAAGCAAAATAGAAATGTCCTGCATTAACTTCAACAAGTGTTAAATAATTATATGAAGAACTGGTTGACTATCTGTGTTGTGCAGTATTACGTAAAGGCTTAACCCTGTTCGGACAGGTTTTTTAATATTCACCTCACATAAATTAATATTCACAAATGATATGCAACATAGCTGCAAACTTCGGTATACTAGCAAGTAAAGCTGGAACATAAAATATGCGCGGTGGAACTAAAATAGTTCTCTCTTTTTTCAAGAATAAATCAGAAACAAATGTTCAAACTTTGTGTTTCCTTATGCCGTCATCTTTTGGGAAATGTGTTCAAAAATGACTTTTGACTAGGGATTGGTATTTTTTCAGTTTTTTTCTGAGAGCGGAAAATAACAAATGTGTCATTTCTGTATTCTACTTGTTACACATCATTTGTCACCATGAATACATCTATAAGGCATTTAAGAAATAATTCGTGTACGTTATAGTTTGTTGTCGAATAACCCATGGCCGGAAGTTAAGATGCGAAGGGATTAAATCACGAGTTCGAAGCACGAGTGATTTGAAAACACGCATCTTAACTTTCGGTCGTGGGTTATTCGACAACAAACTATAACGTACACGAACTATTTCGATTCTAACACGGTTTGAACTAAAGATTTATACAATGTATCTTATTTTTCTTGTGTACTATTTTATGTGAAGTTCCGCACATACAAATAACTTTAAGCTGTTCTGTCGGTCAGATCTCCGCCCTAAATAACAGCCAAACTGGATGGAAGAAAATCGTAGTATTTTGTCATGTGACTTTTATTCATAAAATACCGGATTATAACGCTGGTGGAAAATGTATCGGCATGTTTTGTTAAGTTACAGCGCGTGCTTTCAGTGTATAAGCTCCGCCCATAATTATTGCAGAATAACGAATAGACGATTTTCTTCTTTGTTTATATGAAATTTGCCACGTGTCGTGTTAGAATTATGTATAAATATGTATCAAATAAATCTTGCTTTATCAATATTGAGGTTCATAAGAGTTAATTTTGTTTGGTGAACTGGATATGAAAACATTTTTTTTCTTTAACTATGATTTGGATGCAGAACACCATAACAATAGAAAATATGCGAAAAAGAAAGTCCAAATGTGTCGTATTACAGTTCTAAAACCTTAAAGGTATGAAGATATAATGCGGCTAAGAATTATTCCAAAAACATCCCCCATATTAATTATAAGACTTATTGATTTTAGTGGAGATCGTTTTGAACGAACAAAAACCAATTGACATCAACGCCGTATATATTTTTTGTTAAAGCTATTTCTTGTTATGTTTGTGTCGGTTTGCTGCACAACCTCACTTCAGGACTCATAGTCGGCTGTTGTTAATTATGCAAGTAGAACTATTATTCGTTTGACACTTAAATTCGTGGTTCATTCCAACAAAGACATCCACGAAAATAAGTGTATAACGAATATTTGTTTTTAAGTACGAGAACCATTAACAATGGAATACTCCATTATTGACATTTGCTTGATACGTTAACATGGGAACCGGAAAACAGCGGTAACCCAGAAAATGGCTAGTCATGCATTATAATTAGTTTGAGATTTTGGATGCTTTTCAATCTGACTTGAGTTCACGATCGTCCTAGTCTACGCGAGCAGTTTGATACAGATGTATCACGTTAGAAACCACATTGAAGCACAATTTCGTATATTGTTCCTACGCTCAAATATATTGATTGTGACATTTGAATCTTCCAAGATTATTGTCATCCGATAGTATATTAACATATTTAACTCTTTGAACCGGTCTCTAATGACACACACACATGCATGTCATTACCTTAATTTAATTGCCATCTATAAAAAGCAGGCGATAAATTTAGCACACGTTTTTTTCTTTCAGATTCTCAGTCTTGCTCTGGTCGTTATGGTGTTTGTTTCACTTCTTTATATTGTGATGGGAAGGATGTTATACTTAAAGACTTCTTTCGCCACAACCGGAGCCACAACAGTATCCAGGCAAATACCAATAAACTGCTATAGGCAGAATGGCATCCGTACAACGAAGAGCAATTCTTCGACTTTGATAATACGACTTAAAGGGAGACTCGGGAACATGATGTTACAGTATGCTGCTTCTACACTGGGAATTGCTGCCATGGTCAAGTTTTCAAACGTCGTCGTAGAAAATGGAGAACGCTTGAAAGAAATATTTTCAATTTCAAAAACTCAGGTTTCGTTTTAAGCGTCTAAGATGCAATCAACGACTATAGGTGAGACAAAGTGTTGCATGTTTGATAACCGACTCGGTACGCTTAATAATTCTGTTAGTTTTCGCATTGATGGCTATTTACAATCGTGGCGATATTTCGAAGCCATACGGGATACTGTGCGCAAGGAGTTTACATTTTCAACGCATATATCGGACAAAGTCGGTTTTAAACTTTATTATGTCCTTAAAACGTTTAATGTTACCCATGCAATATTTGTCGGTGTACACATCAGACGGGGAGACTTTATGTACGAGCACTCAAAGAACTTTGGTTATTTAACAGCGCCACTTGAATATTTAATCAAATCAATGAATATCTTTTCGATCTTATACGCGAATCGTACAGTCTTCGTGATCTGTTCTGACGAAATGAAATGGGCCAAAGATGTCCTGTCTAACGTCACATCAATCTATAGCATTTACTTCATGGAGGATAATTCTGCGAAAGTTGACATGGCCATTCTTAGCAAATGCAACCACACCGTCATCACGACCGGAACATTTAGTTGGTGGGCGGGGTGGCTAGCGGGAGGCACGGCGACTGTTTACAAGAAGCATGCGCGACAAAACACGTCGCTATGGACTGAATTTAATTATACATACTACTTGTATCCGAGCTGGTTGCAAATAGAGTGACCGGTTTGTGCAATATGTGAACATATTAACTCATATGTGGGTTGCTGTAGGGGAAGCGAAATATTTAGGGTTAAGTGTACGAGAATATTTGCATATAGCTAGGTCTGGGTATCTTCTTATCACTGCTATCGAATATACTTTGTGAAATATTGTTATTTTTGCGTTTCCTATTGTTTATATAAGCATTACACTTGTGTCTTTATATGTTTTACGAAAAAGTCTGCACATACGAATACCAGTACTCTCTTTAAAGATAACATTTGTTCTAGTATGAAAAAAATAATAATACATGTTCCTTGGCACAACATGAACTTTTAAATAACGTATACCTGAACGTATTTGTGTATTTCCTTAACCAACCCATTTCAACAACCAATTATTTACTTTTATATTTATCACGATGACGTTTTCCAAAAGAGTACTGATCTTTGGACTGCTTATCTGACTGTAAAACGCGTTAACCTAGTTTCATTAATATATTTATGTATATATTTGCTTTTCTCAGACATATTCATATTTAATACTCTTACAGTTCAAAGAAAACAGTAACGTGTTTGTAATTTATTATGTTTAATGCATTGTTATTATTTACAATCAGATCGTATATGCAATGTACTATAATGTGTGACATGTGCTTCATAATTTTGTTATATATGATGAAAACACCTACATACGGGATCATGTCATTGTCATATGAAAATTGATTCTCATTTAATACAATGTATTAATACATGCGTTTGAATACTGTATCGTACATTTAAATAACTTCCTTCAATATGTGTGATGCTATATTTTTAGGACAAAAATCATAGGAAACAGTAATAGGTTTAAATAATGAAGTCACGCGCCTTTGGAGTGTTAATACGCGGTGTGTATGTGTGTGTGTTGGGGGGGGGGGAAGCGTGTAACAGTTACATTCTAAAGATCGTTTTACGCTTAATGCATTTGTCATACATGTACTGTAGGATAGTTTACAAAAACTGTTTTGATTTATATTTGTTTCGCTTTTAACATGTTAATATTTGTATAACCTATTTTTATTTGAAACAAAAACAAGACATTCATTGACTTTGTTAAGTATTGAGCTTCTAAAAAGGCTTTGATGTCCTAAATCACGTTTATTTCTTTAAATTTGTTCAATTCATTCATTACGTACAATTGACTGTAACACTGTTTACAAAAAGTATTCAACTTGGCACACATTGGTCAAAATGAATTCATGTTAGTGAATAAGAGTGTATTCCCATAAACATAAGGTCGTTATACACCAGCCTCATATCGCTTAGTGTTAATTTCCTGTAGCATCGTTTCGACATGAATTTATATACTGTCAAGACAATAATAAACTTACAACATGATGTCGATACCACAGATGGCACATGACTTTCAATTGTCAATCTTTGAAAGACAAAATGTATACATTGTAAAAGAAAAGTAACAAAACAGTTAAATATTGTCATGTACTATACGTGTGAGATGTGCATTGATTAAACTGTATGATAAATACAGTTTAATCAATGCACATCTTACACGTTCGTTTGTTCATGAAAAATAAAACACACTAGCATACTCAGACTGTTGATAATACAAATTATAAAATAACATGACTTATTGGTGTTTTTTTATATTTAATTTAATTAAGTCATTGTATGGCTTATGTATTGTTTGTTTTGTTAAATTGTCGGTGTTTAGTATTCAGACCACATTTACTCTGATGCTTATGCCGTATTTGTTTATTTTTATAAGGATAATTTTTTTCATATTATTAGTTTCTCTGTTAGTACCTGACGGTGTATGCGATTTATACTCTCAGTATTTTTTTTATTCAATATAACACATACAATGTATACATGTATATGATCACAAAAAAAATTAGATCATGCAGCAATAATATTTAAACATGTTATACAAGATATGCTCATATATATTTTTTGACCTTGTGGTTTCCTTTAGAATAAAAAAAAATGAATAAAGATGAGTTGCATAAAGTGGGTAGAAATAAAACACAGGACTTGTTTATGAAAGTTTAATGTGTTTCCATTTATGTTCAAATATTTGAAGTGTACCATTGTTGATGGCTATTTCTTTTTCAATCTGAATCTTAAGTTTTAAATAATTGATAAAACATTTCATTGAAGGTGTTTGTTTTCTGTATTTCATGCTGAATATGAAATATTTCATTAATATTATTATGTAGTTCATGGTGTTGTTAACATCTGGTATTTTCAAGGTATTTATTCCTAGACTGATGTCTAAGAGCGATAGTTTAACATTTAATTGTTGTTTCTCTAGAAAGATTGTCAATTGATTCCATAGAGTTTGAATATGTTTACACTCCCAGAAAAGGTGTTCTATTGTTTCAATATATTCACTACACATATCACATAGATTTATGTTAGAAAGGTTGCACTTAAAAATATATTTATTTGTAGATTTGATTCTCTGAATGTATTTATATTGAAAATTTCTCAGTGTGCTATCAGTAGTTGATTTATATGGCATGATTAATATTTGTTACCAATTCAATTCTTTTTCTCCAAGAAGGTTTTATCATTTAGTTTGAGCTTTAGAGGTTTCTGCATGGTTTTTAATTTGAAGTGCGTAAAATATTTTGTTCGTTTTGTTTTGTTTTGCAATTATGTTTTCTATGAATGTTGTTTGAGTATTTGGTGGGTTATTTGTACTTGTTACAGCTTTAATATGTATGGGTATAGTTTTGATCAATGTGTAGTACATTAGGCAATTACTTGAAGGTATTCCGAATATGTTGCATAGATTATCAAAAAAAAGAAACCATTTATCATGTAGTCGTACAACTGATCTACATATTTTATGTTTTGTTCAAACCAATATTTATAGACAAACGTCTTATTGTTGGTAGTTACGTCTTTATTGTTCCAGAAAATAGTTTTACTGTTTATTTTGGTTTCTAAATTATGAGTAACTTTACACCATGCCGATAGAACATTAGATAGAAATATACAACGTGTAGAGCGAACGCCAAGAAGAAAAAGATAGAAATATGTTTTTGGTAAAAATTTCATCTAAAATATGATTGTTGATATTACATTCAAAAAGTAAGGAATCACCATATGTTTTTAGAATTTTATGGTAGAATAATTTCCGTTTACTCGTATTGGTATTATCTAGATACCGTTTAACCCAACTGCATCTGATTGCATTCAGGAATAAATCTATGTCCGTTAGTCGGATACCCCCATATTCTACTGGTTGAATTAATTCGCTTATTAATAATTTTTATCAATTTTACCGTCCTATATGAAATTTAAAAAAATATTTTAGTTTGATTTGACATTGTATATACTTTTTATTATATGTATGTACTATGTGTAAATTTAATGAAATATGAAACTACTACATAACAAAATTTCTTTTAGCCAGAATTACATTTTACAAGCTGTTGTCTAGTCAAGTCAATTTTCACTAGCCTGACTATGGTCGATACATAACTACATTTATTCTAGCCAGAATTAGATTTTACTAGCCCAATGCTGTTGTGCTTTTTTTTCTGATTCAATCCTTTCAGTTGGTAAAAGTATTTGAATTAGTTTAGTTGAAATTAAAAAAAAAACATCAAATTATTATATTGTATTATATTGTGAAATTATAATGTTTAAAATATATGTACAACACACAAAAACACTTTGTTTATACAATATAAGAACATTGCCCTCCTCAATGAATTTATTTACGTGAAACTGTGCCGATCAGATAAACAATTGCGCTGCTATTCAAATATGTTCATTATTCGCTTCAAACTCAATTAGTAAAACAAACTAAAAGCATATTTCAGAATATTTGCGATAGGTTTATAGCAATTCTAACATCCATGATCAAAGTATTTTCTAATACATGTTTTGTAGAACTAGCTGCGCAGTTTTCGCGTCAGAAAAATTTAATTGAAACCCATTGAATTGCTTTCATAACCTATTTTACAGTAAAAACAATCATGTAAAATAGCCCCGTTATTGAAAAACAATCATATTTGAGACCTAGGGACATTTGACTTATGGTTTTTTAATCTATTCAAATCAATTCCGCTCCTTCTTATGTTATATCTTTTTTAATCAGTTTTGATTATTTTAATTACAATTTGAGAAACCATTCATTTTTGCGTAAAGCGATGAAGTGCATTCACTCTAAACACTTTGGGTAAATTCCATATACTGAAATTAACAGATTGAAAACAAAACATCTGATTAACATGAATATATTTTTAATTAGAATTAGACGTTTAGGGAATGAAAATTCAGTACTATTAGAAGCACTAATACAAGAAGTAGTATTAATAGCACTTATACAATTATTAGTAGTAGTAGTAGTTGTCGTTGTTGTTGTTGTTGTTTTGGTTGTGGTAGAAGAAGTAGCAGCAGAAATTGAAGTAGTGCTAGAAGTAGCTGTAATTGTTTTAGTTTTTGTTGCTAACACACAGAATAAAGCACGCCCTATTAGACTGCTTAATGAATATAAAAATAAACCACATACCTCGCATTCTAGCTGGTCTATTTTCTGTTGCCCCAAGTTCGGGATTCTGGAGATGTTATGCCACTGCTGAATAATCGTTGCCATGGTGTCCAAAGCTTCCACGGATGTGGCCCTTTACTGTCCCTGGTGTATGGTCCGGATAGTCCCGGAACGCTCTAATTTTTTTTATACAAGTTCATGTAAGCCGCATTTCGACTAATAACACTATGGTCACTATGGTCTCGGTGGATAAACAACGAGGTTTTATTTCTTAAACACCATTTTTACCAAAGAAAATTAATTTATTTAATTAATTACCCGTACACAGTTTATGTTTCAACTGTTCGCTTAATTAATGATTATACATGTAATTAACTAGACGCCTGAATTGTGCGATAACTTATTATAACTGATCGGACGTTTAGTGAAAATAATGCACGTAGCTGCGGGGCATGCGTATGCGCTCAAACGATGTTGTGTTGTATTTTACTCTCATCCCACTTCCGATTTCGTCTGTTTGATAATTCAAGTTTCAAAGTTTATTGGCAATCCGGCATTCTGCCTTTGGCCAAGAACATATATACACAAGAAATATTGCCAAGACAGGGAATCATACAATAATACAATTTAAACATGAGCAAATATGACAATCAAAACAAATAATATGTATGACTATTAAATACAGTTCTGTCTTTTAACATGCAATTATACTACAGCTAGACGATTTAAAGTATCGCATCTAAGTTTGAACGCTTCAACCAAAAATTTCGCAATACTTTTAACTTAAGAACATCTGTGAAAGACATCATTAATATGTATTTACTTATGGTAGGCCATGATGTCCTGATATTATAAATTATACGCAAATCATTATATAATGGACAACTAATAAAAAGGGATATTTGGATTCATAAACATTTTGGTTACAGAGTTTAAACTACTACGCGTTCTTCTCGGGACAACCTACTATATCTGCCTACTTCTATTTCAAGACAATGGGAACTTAGATGAAATTGGCTTACTAGTATTTGGATTCTTAACTTTTTATTAGATATGCAATCAAGGTATTTTTCATACTCGAAGCTTTTTTTTAAATTTTAAGTACATTTCCATTTTGGACTGGAAGCTTAAGTAACACGCCATTCTTCAACAAACTGGTCTTTTTATCTTTGGCTTACCATGTAAGCAATGTCGCACGTGAAATCAGATGAATGAAGCATATAACCCAAACCAAGATTGTCTAAAGTTGACTTCAAAGCATGACATCCTAATATGAATGTCTCCCATCAAAACCACATTTAATAAATAAGTTTATCTTTATCATTAATCATAATAAAACAAATCGTTTGATTTATATTGCCTCAAGCTTTGAGCGGACGATGTATTGAACATGTAAGAAATGACGAATCCCGACAACGGTAAAAATATGGTCACAGCTAATGGAATAGACATAAACATGAACAATGACACTGAAGTTCAGTCGACAAAACGTCTGTCAACCGGAAGTGATCCTAGTTCAATGAGAACAGTTATCATGAATACTGACAAGAATGTTGAAACCATCAGAACATTAATAAAAAAGTGTCAGCTTTTAAGTGGAAACATGGCTAAAAATAATTGTTTCGTTAAGTGTACGTTAAGTGTATGTTAAGTGTTCTAAAGATTTAACCCCCCACATACTTGATTAACGATGAGCGCTATTCAGTGCAGAAATAAGCTAATGCTAATTTATTAATGCATGAAAATCCGTCGGGCCTGTATTTTTATCCGTCGATGAAGGTTTTGCGCGAACAGCTTAAGTTGCGTTTCGTGTGCGTTCGCTTTGGACCCCATTTACTTTCTGACAATGCGTATTACCCAGACGTATCCCCGTTGGACATCGGCTGTTTTGGGGTTGAGCTTCCGGTAGTCCGGGGTTACTCGTGTGACTGTATAATTATAGGGATTGCCGTGCTCGCTTTTCCGGAAGTTCGAAGATAGGTGCAAAAATGTGTGCAAGCATAAGGAAAATATTTGTTACGACACAATAGTGAGGAAAAAACGAGGTTGGAAGACTTTTGGTATTTTTTCGCCACGTTTTATTAACGTATGAATGACCCTTGTTCTAGTTCCCTCAATCAATAAAAGGGAGTATATTTCACACTGCCGTTCTGCTAATGTTTCCTACTTTTTGTTTCGTTGCGTCCATGGTACTCTAAGCAGATCTTTATTATTATTGTAAATAAACATACATATAAAACGATTTGCATGAATGAGCTGGTATAATTGATACTTTAGAAGAAACACGAACTTGGTTGCAAGAGATTTCGTGAGTATTCATACGGAACATTCTTTTTATTTGCACAATTTAGATACAAACTAAAAGTAAATATTTTCTTATGCTGAACAACAGTATACCACTTTTATTATTAACATAACATCAGGATATTTAGAAAATAACAGAACACAAAAAATATATAGACATGAATAACAATGCATATACAATTGTTAATAACGATAAACAATTACTACGGACAAAGTCTTTCAAAATTTGTATGTAAATTGCTTACGTAAATTACACTCAAAACAACACTAAACCTTTCCAATATTGTTGTGTCCAAATTCCTTACGTTAAAAAACCAGCAAAACAACGCCTAACTTTTCCAACGTTAGGTTCAAGTGACATTTAAATTTCAATCAAAACAATGCGAAACTGTTTCAATTTTGTGTTAAAATTCCTTAATGACAATACAAACAAAACAGGACTGCACAGTTCCAACGTAGGTTTCAAATTACAATTCACATACAATAACGATTTACTACTTTGTTCAAATTGATAAATTAAAATACACATTCAAAGTTTGTGTTCAAAGTGCATATTAAAAGCAAAGAAATCATCACTTCAATATACTATGTTGTATTCAAATTGACAAATTAAAATATACACTAAACAGCACAAAGCTTTTTCAATGTTAGGTTCAGATTGCAGTCCACACTAGCTAACCAGGGACGAAATTCCCGCTTTCATGGAATGTTTCGTTTAAAGGAGATCTCTTCTATCCGGACTTCACAGGCTAACATAAGATTACACTTTACGCAAATGTATTAAGCCCAATGTTACCAGAACGAGGCTCATTACATTGCGCTGATGACAGTTTTATTGGATAAATTGGATTGGATTAGATTAGCCTTTGCAGTCCGCACAGGCTAATCAGGAACGACATTTTCGCTTTTATGGTATTTTTTGTGTAACAGAAAGTATTGTCCTAGCGAAAACCGACTTAAGGCGGAAAGTGTTGCCCCTAACTAGTCTGCGAACTGCACAGGCTTATCTTTGTAGACACGCTACGTACATGCATGAAGCCATGTTTTCCAAATGTAAATGTGTCTTTAAATAATTATCAGATAGAAGTACGTTATTCATCTAACCTAACTTCCGATCAAAGAGTATGCAATGATGATACTGATGATGGTGGTAGTGGTGGAGACTTGTATGTCTAATAATAACATGATTATTACTGCCCGTGAGATTTGTCAGACCAACTCTTTGTATGCAATAATGATGATGATGAAGGTGGTAGTGNTCACCATGAAACCTAATAGTATGGATAATCTTAATGCTTTATTTACGTTTCCGACTTTACGTACTGTCCGAATTTAAGTACGCATACATGTGCACATAATATCTACATGTACAAGTAGTTAATGATTTTCTTTTGTACATTTGCATTTAAAACGCGTGAATGACCCTCTCAGACAGGTTTTTACGGAGGCCGCGCAGCATCGCGGTGATCACGGGTGTTCCCGTTCACGAAAGCGTGCAATCGCGGCGATTTAGGGTGTTCGATGAACACCGCTGTCAGTAGCGTGTCCGCCCCCCGCGAAATGTCACCCATCGGGAAAAGTGAACACCGGGGACAGGCGTTTTTGTTAAAGTACGCGATGTCTGTACTGTAGTATTCTGGTAAAACTGATTAGTCTTTATTATTGTGATATGTTTACTTTTGCTCAATGAACTTGGAACTTTTCGCAAATACCGGTAAACGCATTTTAGGTGTTGGCTCATATTATACCTAAAGGGGGGTGAAATAAACGCGCCCCCTTTGTGATTTGCATCACGCCTGGGCGCGTTTATTAGGATAAATACGGTATCTCTTCCTATTTGTTGTTAATTGATTAATTAAGTGATTCATAATAGTTTTGCCAAATCTTCTTGTATGTGAACTAAGCGTAAGGCAAGCAGTTTACACCTTATTCAGTCTTTTTTTTCCAAAACAATGCCTCATGATTTATGAATGTCATAGGTAGCAATGTATGTGAACAACAACATAATAAGTGTCCTACAAATACCTCTATATGAAGTAATCAATTGGTTTATAATAAAACACACAATGGATGTAAACATGAGCAAATGTCAGGACAGTGATGCAAAACACTTACAGGAAATTGCCATCGTTCTGGCTAATTGACACAAATAGAGAGATTTCTCCTCTGTGATAATTTTGCCATGGTGATTATTGCTTTCTTCCTGGAGCCTCTTTAGCAGTTGTTTCCCCTTGGGGCTTTCTTTCTGTTGATGCTGGTTTTGGATGCAGATACTTAATTATGGAGGGTCCACTGGGACTCAGATAGGGATGGAATTCAAGATTGTTTCCTGGTTGAGGATGATAAAATGCAGGGAAATAGAAAACAAAAAATCTGTTTCTTTCCTTTATTCAAGTGGCATTATTAATTTCTTGATATCATAGTCTAAAATGAAGTCAAAACAGTTTGAAACAAAAATTGTGTCTCTTTACTTTATTCAAGTTGCATTATTAATTTCAAAAGTCAAAACATTTCTGATATTAAAAGTGTTGTATTGCCACATTTTTACCATCTCGCTATTGGAATCTTTTCAATAACATATACACTATGATTTTTCCAAAAAAATGCCAGTTCAAATTTTGCTTTATGATTTTTAAAGGTAGAAATGAATGTGAACTACAACTTTATACATTTGTTGAAATTGTTGAACTTGATTGAGTAAAGGTGTTGTGTTTAAAACATCAAGCTGGTTATTACTTCTACGGGAGGTTCTTGTAGACACTCCAAATGTACACACATTCACAGTGTCCTACAAGTACCTACATCTGAAGTAATAAATTGGTTTATAATAAAACACAAAATGGTTGTAAATGTGAGCCAATAAATTCCTGAGGAAAGGGATTAGCCTTACTGATGTTGAATACAATACACTTTAATGTTATTGCCATTGTTCTGGCAAATTGACACAAATGGAGAGATTTCTTCTCTTGATCATTTTGCCATCAGATTATTGCTTTCTTGCTTAAGCCTTTATGGCAGTTGATTCCCCTTGGCTTCTTTCTTTCTGTTGATGCTGGGTTTGGATGCAGTTTCTTAATAATGGATCATCCGCTGGGACTGAGATAGGGATGGAAGTCAAGATTGTGGCGTGGTTGAGAATGATAGAATGCAGGGAAATAGAAAACAAATTATGTTTCTTTCCTTTATTCAAGATCCTATTCTTGCCTTCAGAGTCTAAAATGAAGTCAAAACATTCCTGATATTTAAAGTGTTGTATTGCCACATTTTTACCATCTCGCTATTGGAATCTTCTCAATGACATATATACTATGATTTTTCCAAAAAATGCCAGTTCAAATTTTGCTTTATGATTGTCAAAGGTAGAAATGAGTGTGAACTACAATATAATACATTTGTTGAAATTGTAAAACTGGACCAAGTTAAGGTGAAAACATCAAGATGGTTATTACTTCTACGGGAGGTACTTGTAGGACACTCCAAATGTACACACATTCACAGTGTCCTACAAGTATGTAACCTTCATCCCCAAACCAAAATGAATGCTTGTGGCAAGCTCGGGGCAAGCTTGCAAAGCTAAATTCTAATTTGTACAAGCTTGCGCAAGCTTGCAAGAATTTTAATACAAAATTCTGCAAGCTTGTGCAAGGTTTTTTGGATGCAAGCATGCGCAAGCTTTTATGTTACTGTGATCTGGAGTAATAAATTGGTTTATAATAAAACACACAATGGATGTAAATGTGAGCCAATTCCAGGAAAGGGATTAGCTTGACTGATGTTGAATACAATACACTTTCATTTTATTGCCATTGTTCTGGCAAATTGACACAAATGGAGAGATTTCTTCTCTTGATCATTTTGCCATCAGATTATTGCTTTCTTGCTTAAGCCTCTATGGCAGTTGATTCCCCTTGGCTACTTTCTTTCTGTTGATGCTGAGTTTGGATACATACTTAATTATGGATCATCCACTGGGACTGAGATAGGGATGGAAGTCAAGATTGTGGTGGGGTTGAAAATTTTAAAATGCAGGGAAATAGATATAAAAATTCTGTTTCTTTTCTTTATTATAGATAGATAGATAGATACATTTATTTCGGAGAAAGCATACATACACACAATGCATTAAAACAACATGTACATAAAACAATANATTCAGTTTTACCAAGGTGAAGAGATAACTTGTTGTCAATTAACCATTGGCTCACTTCATTAAGATCCTGAGAAAGGGCTTTCTCTATTTGACACTATTTCTCTATTCAAGTTGCATTATAAATTTTGTTATATTAGAGTCTAAAATTAAGTCCAAGCATTCCTTAGGCTAATCTGGGACAACAATTTATGCACATGCATCAGCCCCGTTGTCCAAGAGCGATGTTACGCAATAGCGACTGAAGTAGATTTTACCAGATCTTCCTAAAGCTATAACAAAGCAGTGGGTATAACATGTGTGTCACCCAAATCAATCTTGTTTTGTCTATTTGCCCATGATAAACCATTACAGAACTTGATGTTGTTTCTTTCCAGGACCATCTTGAGATGTACTTACAGAGCATACTGGAGTCCAAGTGGTATAGAAATCACACGGATGTGGTGAGTTTTACAGAGTTGAAACCTTTACCTCTCAGATTATAATGCACTTTGAAGCGTTTTTAATCCCTTAAAAAAATCAAATTTAATTAAATACCATTCTTAATATATTCAAGATTTAAAGGCATTTCCAACGATAAGATACTGTAGAGCAGCGAACTGCATAAAACCTGAACAGTCTGGGAGTTTCTGCATATAGCCATTTTCACTTTGCTTCTGAGCAGGAAAGGGTTAACTAGGTTGGAGAAGTTCAATTAGTCAGTAACAGTGGAATCATGATTATCCCTTTGAGCGCTGGAACCGGATTTTGAAGGCCTTTGCAAACAGTTTGGATCCAGATGAGACGCCACAGAACGTGGCGTCTCATCAGGATCCAAACTGTTTGCTATTCTGATAGTATTGTTTGAAAAAAATCGAACAAAATGCTAATTTTAGAAATTCAGCAGACAACATTTTAGCAGACAACAAATTTCCCAGCATGCAAAGGGTTATATGTATCTTGATTGTATGAATCATAACGGTCCCATTACATTAAGTATCATAGCGCTTAACCTCTGTTTTTATAACAACATCAGTAAATGAGATACTTGACTAGTAGAAGTGCAACTTATTGAGATACTAAAAGAGACATAGTCATAGTTTGGTTCTTAAAATGATTTTTTTTTAATAAGGGAATTTCGAAACAGGAATGTGTAGAATCTTTTAAAACTAAGTGTTCTGTTCAGGTGTTTTGGTTTATCATGATTTTTAAAATATGAATTTATGAATTGGATATAAAATTATAGAGATTTGCGTATGATATACATGGCTGTCTGGTTAGTGCAGTGTTTGAAACACACGCTCTTCACCTATGTGATTTGGGTTCAATTCCCACTTCCGGCGCAGTATATTAATAAGTGCCTACTTTATTGAGTCTGGTAAGTTAATTAGGTAAGAGTGCTGGGAAAGACTCCTGGTCCTCACGTTATTTGGCAACAGTATACATGATAAACATTTGTGGAAACTCCTATAAAATTTTATTCATAAAGGTTTTTTGGCTCACATGAGCCCAAAGTGCTCTAGGTGATCTTTTGTGATCACCTTTTGTCCATGCATAGTGCATGGTCTGTCATCAACATTTTCCTTGTTTAAACTCTAGAGACCACATTATTTGTCCAATGATATCTTGGCCAAGTTCGAAAACTGGGTCATGTGAGGTCAAAAACTAAGTCACATTTTTTGTCCAATCTTCATAAAACTTGGTCAGAAAATGTGTTCTACATGTAATTATGTTTTGGCTTAGTTTTCAAATGGTTCCGGTTCCTCAAAAACATGGATGCCAGAGGTCAGGACAGTTTTCTGTAAATCGCTATAGTGAAACCATGTTAACACTCCAAAAGTCACGTTTTTATTCCAGTCTTTATTAAACTTAGCCAGAACATTTGTTCTTATATCCTAGCAGAGTTAAAAAATAAATGCCTAGAATTAAATATTTTTTGTTTCATAAAGTACTTTTATTAATCTGAACTGCACCTTCTCAGAATAGTTTAGTTCTTGTGGGTCTCAGGTGAGATAGGGCCCATGGCGCTGTTGTTTTTATATTGTGGTCATGCAGTCTATGTCCAGTGTCAGTAGTCATGCGTTGCTTGTCGTATACTTTTAGCTTGTTATTTCACTAGAGGTCACATTTGTTATCCAATCTTGATGAAATGTTGTCAGAATGTATATCTTGACAATATGTTGCTTGAGTTTGAATCTGGGTTGTCAATCTTTATGAAATCATGTTTATGTTGACAATATCTAGGCCAAGTTTAAATCTGGGTTATGTACATCCAAAAACTAGGTCAACAGGTCAAATCTTAGAAAAATAATTGTTTCCACTTTAGAGGCCACAATTATGACTGAATCTTGATGAAACTTGGTTGACAATGTCTTGGCTGAGTTTGAATCTGGGTCATATGCATCCAATTATAGGTCACAAGGTAAAATCTTAGAAAAATCTTGTTACCACTCTAGAGTTCACATTTTTCACTCAACCTTGGTCAACCTTAGTCAGAATATTTATAATATTATTATATTTACAATATTTAGGCCATCTTTTAATGTGTGTAAATTGTGTCAAAAAAATAAATAGGTCACAAGGTCAAATCTTAGAAAACCCATACTACCACTCTAGAAGCCTCTTTTATGACTCAATCTTCATGAAACTTGGTCAAAGTGTAAATTCTATACAATATTAAGGCCATGTTGGAATGCAGGTCAAGTAGGGTCAAAGGTGTGCATTGAACTCAGGTGAGAGCCTTAGAGCCATCACGGCTGTCTTGTTTGTATGGGTGTGATTTATTTGCCTTTCAGCTGATTTCCTCCGTTTCAATGTCAAACTTATTTTACAAATAGTTATTTACTGTCATGGATCTATATACAAATGAAGCTTTTTATTTTTTAGCTCACCTGATTGCTCAGGTGAGCTTTTAAGATCGGTCTTTGTCCGTCCGTAAACATTTGGTTTGTAAATGATCTAGAAGCCACATTTCTTGTCCGATCTTCATGAAACTTGGTCAGAAGATTTGTCCCAATGATACCTGAAATCGAGTTCGAAACTGGGTCATGCTGGGTCAATAACTAGGTCACAAGGTAAAAAAAAAGAAAAACCTTGTAAACACTGTAGAAGTCACATTTCATGCCCAATCTTCATGTAACTTTGTGAGTTTGTCAAAATGTTTGTCTTATTGATATGTTAGTTGAGTTCAAAAGTGGTTCCGGTCCGTTGAGAAACATGGCTGGGCAGTTTTCCTTATTTGGCTACAGAGAAACCTTGTGAACACTCTAGAAGTCACAATTTTGCCCAATCATCATAAAACTTGGTCAAAACATTGGTTTTATTAATATCTCCGATGAGTTTGAAAATGGTCCAGATTGGTGAAAAAACATGGCCACCAGGGGGCGGGGCAGTTTTCTCTATATGTATATAGTGAAAACATGTGAACACTCTAGAAGTCACATGTTTGGTCCAATCTTCATGAAATTTGCATAGAACATTTGTTTCCTAGATACCTGAGTTAAGTTTGAAAATGGTTCCGGTCCGTTGAAAAACATGGCTTCTAGGGGGACGGGGCAGTTTTCCTTATATTTATATTGTAAAAAAGGCTTGTGAACAGTCAAGAAGTCACATTTTTTCCTAAACGCTTGCAGATATTGACCTGATATTTGGTGTGTGAGTCTACCAGCATGACTTACAGATGAAGTTTTAGTCTCGTTCCGGTCCATTGATTTTTGACTGAGTTACCTTCCTTGGACTTAGAAATGTTCTCTTAAATAACAGTAATCCAGACTTTTTACCTAAACGCTAGCAGATATTGATGTGATATTTGGTGGGAAGGATCTACCAGCATGACATACAGATCAGTTTTGAGTTTGGTTATGGTCTATTGAATTTTGACTGAGTTTCGGACCTTGGACGTATTTTTTTTTTCTAAAATAACAGTTTTCTGGACCTCTTTCCTCAACGCTTGCAGATATTGACCTGATATTTGGTGTGTGAGTGTACCAGCATGACTTACAGATCAAGCTTAAGTTTCGTTGGGGTCCATTGATGTTTGACAGAGTTACAGCCCTTGGACTTAAATTTTTATTAAAAATAACAGTTTTCCTGACTTTTTTCCTCAACGTTAGCAGAGATTGACTTGATGTTTGGTTTGTGCCGAGCATTTCACATTTAATTAGCTGCTGTGTGTCTCCAAAGTGCAGTTGGGGGGATTGTGTTTCACTAACACAGGTCTTGTTCTTTCTTGATACTTCTCTCTCTCCTTCTACTCCCTGTTATATTCATCCTCCTGTCTCTCCTCCTTGCCTGGTGTTCCTCCTTCTCCTCATAGGCTTCTTCTTTCTCCTTCTCCTTTCCCTCTTCTGCTTCCTCCTTGTCTTTTCTCCTCCTTTTTGTCTCACGTCCTCCTGGTCCATATTCTAGAGGGGAAATCTCCCCACTGACTTGCGGAAGGACGATGGTTCTACCCAGAGGATTGACGGTAGTTCCATAAAAGAGGTCTTCCTTCGTTACTTTTGAGCCAGGCATCACAGTATCACTGAATATGGCTGATGTGATGTAAAACCCTTTGCAAACAAACTTGTCCTTGTCCTCTTCCTTTCCTCCTCCGTATTTGCTGTGGCAATTTTTACCCTCACACTGTTTTATTTTACTTCTGTTAATTTTTCTTTTGGTACTTTGTTCCTTTTAGTTAATATATTAATAGCGTCCATAGATTTCCGGTAAGCATTGCCGCGGTTGTATTCATTGTTGAAATATACACATAGAAAAGTATCTGTGTGTGTTGTTTTTATATCCATTTGTTTAATAAATGTTTATTGTGTTGATAAAGACCAGAGCCTCATTATTATGCTATGTAATTAAGTCAAACCACTATTACGTAGATCTCAACAGTATCACTATGGAAATGTCTGAGTAACGCCGCATGAACAGAAAGTATAAAAGCACGCGTTTCCTCTATGAACAGTCAGTTCTGCTCCCGACTTCGTCAAGTTAATATCGCGAAAATAGGTAATTAAATAATATTATTAACATACATTTGGGACTTTGGGCACATAGAGACTGGCTATCCTCTTCAAACGTTCTGAGAGCCCAGGCTTGGCGAAATTGGAAAAAATCGGCCGGTCATCCGGACAGGCATTTCAGAAAATGTGCCGGTCCGAAGAAAATTTAGCCGGACCGAAAAAAACAACAACACAACTATGTACATTAAGATAAACCTTTTTTTTGTCTAAAAAATCGGGGAAAAACCCGCATCGTACCGAAGTATGAGCGTCCTAGAAACTGGTCCATATTCCGTGTTTTGTTGAATTCTCAAATGCGCATAATTAAATTTGTAATCCAAAATACTCTTCCCAATTTAATTTTTACTCGACGTTATCACATTCTTTAAATAAACTGCAAATGTACAGTGTGTTTTAATCCTTTCTCTCGAGAAAAGCGCGCGCAAATTATTCCTTACATGTACAACGTCACGTCAAACGCATGGAAAGCGTGCGTGTATTAAATTTCCGTTAAATGTTTCGTGGTAAATTTTAATAGAATGATATCGCGAAGAATGTGTGGGGTGTTGTGAAAACACGCTTAGCGGTTTTACTGACCTTGTGTAGACTGCGATGTTTCAACAAAAGGGATTAAAATGTGCGAAAGCAGTTGCCGATTTTGCGACTGAGTTTGAAGTAGGTGTTGTGTAACCAGTTGGATTTGCTAATTGTACGTAACAAACTTATTGCAAACATCAAAACAATGAGCGATTTCATTTTCATGATGTAGACTGTAGTAAAGGGTTTGCTCTTCGAATTTTCAACTTTGAAAAAATATGATATGTTTGCATTCATTTCACATTTATTTTGCCGGTCACAAGGACCGACATTCTGGTTAAACCTGCCGGACCAAATGAAAATTTGCCGGTCAGGACCGACGGACCGGCAATTTCGCCAAGCCTGTGAGTATTTCGGATAGGCTTTCGGGCTTCGTAATTTACGATGATAATTATAATTTATTCTTCTTGTTTAAATAATG
>VMBQ01000975.1:203530-217902 GCA_007657795.1 Dreissena rostriformis | reverse complement strand
AGGCTTTGTCGGTGACTTTTTAACAAAGCCCATAACAAGTTTTAGTAAATTATTTGTAGTAGATATAGAGTTGTAACATGTAAACATTAGCCTGAATTTTCAAAGTAAAAACAAGCATACTTATGCTAAATTGAAGAGTTATAGACAGTAATTTGCATAATGATTCCTCAGGCATATTTGAAGTTTAAATTAACTTGCAGTAGCTACAGAGTTTTGTTCTTACACGTAAACCCATGAATTGCATCTTGTGAGCCAACTTTTAACTGACCTTTTTAGTACAAANAGTTGTAACATGTAAACATTAGCCTGAATTTTCAAAGTAAAAACAAGCATACTTATGCTAAATTGAAGAGTTATAGACAGTAACTTGCATAATGATTCCTCAGGCATATTTGAAGTTTAAATTAACTTGCAGTAGCTACAGAGTTTTGTTCTTACACGTAAACCCATGAATTGCATCTTGTTAGCCAACTTTTAACTGACCTTTTTAGTACAAAAGGGACATAACTCTGCTCAAATGCTGGTCAAATTTATCGGTCATGGTCATTTACAGTTTTATTTCAATATATGTAGTGCAATACAGATAATTGGGTAGTGGCACTCAAAACGTTTACCTGTGTTTCAGTTGAAGCACACGCATGGAAATGATGGGCCTAAATTGCAGGTCATAATGATAGAACTTTGCATTTTACCCACACAATCACAACGAACACATATGTGATGTTTTAATCGAATAGCTGTAGCAGAAATAGTGATATGGTCATGATGCATGCAAACTTGAACCACGGCAATTACCCATACGCCGGCGCCGACAGCTGGACGAGAAGTATAACTCTACCTTTAGAATAATGTTGAGCTATTACATGCTGAATGGCATTGCACTATGACACTACCAAACGGAAACGTCAATTCAATCATTCAGACGCGTTTGTCAGGTAATTAGTTCAAACAGATAACCTACAATCTGGTAAGGCGGTCTAAACACTGTCATAGGCTCGTTTCAAAATTACAAAAAAAGGTTCATTGGCTAAATACGTTTCATATACGTTGGCTTCGTGACTATGGTATCTTAAAAGGGAAATTAAATGCAAATTTATACTTATACGGTCACCTGTCTGTCGGGACATTGAAAGTTCATAACAATTGAATACAATCTTGATAGGGTGAATGAAATCCAAAGTTGGCATCCGTACGGAGTAGATTACACTGTATAATACACAATTGTGAGACAAACTCTTAGTCTCGACTCACTTTTGTTTATATTGTTTATGTATCTTGTACTTTCCTTTATATGGTTAATATGCAAAATATTGCTTTAGATCAATATTAGCAGATACAATCTAATTGAATTGTGCAACCAAAACATTGTGTGCGTGTGTGTTTGTTTCGAAGTTTATAAGGTCCTTCCGCGTCTGAGGCTGAATAATGTGTGGACCCGGATTCGGTTCAATTACTTCTTTCTTATTAACTTATTAGGCTCTTCTTAAAAGTCAAATGGGAAACCATTAATGTATTTAAAAAGCCATAAAGAGCTAGAGGTGAATGCCAAACTAATGTGTATCTCATGTTTCGGAATATTAAGCAGAAACAAAAGGTGTACACTCAACTTCAAACCGAACCTTAAAATAATACTCAGCAAGCTGTTATCACTGTGTCTTTTAATTAAGATGTTAAGAAAAACGATAATATATATAAAATTTTGTATAAATGGTAAGACGTAAAATAGATGTTTGTTTCGTTTAATCCGTCGGACTCTATATTTTAATGCGTCGTGAGTGAACCTCGGGCATCGTGCCACAATGTCCAAAAACATGTTGTTAGCGTCAAATATGCATGGTACGTCGAGCGCATGTAAACGTTGTTACATACCGATGCTAATATATCGCAGGAGCGATTTCAGGTATAAATGGTCCTTATCAAAGGATCCAATAACGTTCCAAAAAACCATGGATATTGTGAAATATTTCTGTCTGCAACGCCCATGTCGTAAGGAGCGGAAGTTGTTGAAAATGATGCAAAATCTTGAAAGGGATTATATGCTTTTATTTTTAACAGATCTGTCCTTAATTTAAAATGAGCAAATGTAGTGCGATTCTGCGAAGATTAATTCATTAATTTATCTGCAAACAGCATACAATCATCTTCAATTTGGGAACGTGAGCAGCTTTATTAGTTATTACACATGTACAAGGTGTAGTTTTGAACCAAAGAATCGCAACCCAGTTGGAAACGTGCGGACCTTTATACAAGTTGTGTTGAAAATCGAAGCAGAGGGTCGCTTATTTGGTCTGTGTGAAGAAAACAATTCTACAAATTGTATCAGTAATCATATCAAACAGTTGCTTTCAACACATTCAAATTGTTGCATCAACTTACACGGCCGGTAATCACGGGTGCCACCTCATTTTTGCGATGCATTTATAAATGAGCCAATGCTACTTCCGATGTGGCGCTAAGGCCCGGATGTTTAAAATTTCACGGTAATTCTACAGGTTGAGTAGGTTTTATATGCTTTTTCAACATATTTCTCATTATTTAAAAAATCGGGCAATGTAGTGCGATTCAGCGAACATTTATTCATCCACAAATGTACAGAAACATATATTAACAACCAATTTGGAAACGTGAGGACCTTTACAAGTTGAGGCATGGTGCGGTTTTGAAAGACAATCGATGTATTTTTCATGTGTAACGAGCACATTTTCGCCCAATTAAATCGCTTACGACATCAATCCATTGCTTTGAACATGTACAAATTGTTGCATGCACAAAAACATTGGTTTCTTGTCGATCTAATAAATAATTTTGCATTCGTCCAAAAAATATGGAGCCAGTGCTAAGGAGGTGGCGCTAATGACAGGAGGTGGCGTCAATGCACATTTTCAGATATTTTAATTTTCGGTACCCACCATACACATTTTGTGTGGTTTTCCAGGTTGAGTGTTCGATCTTTTTTCTCAATTCGATCATAATGAAATATAATTGAAAATAGTTAAGTCTACATAATTATTGAGAAACATGTGTTGTAAAGAGATTTCTTTCATTGCATATACTATAAAACTGTAAAGTAACTTGAGTATTATAAAAAAAGGGTTAACAATTAAAGACCGAGCTATCTTATTGTTTTGGAAATGTAAGTGGGAACAAACGACATATTTAAGCCTAATTAAGATTCGTTGACCTTTGCCTTTTCGCGAATTAGGCATTCGGATAAGGGGAAAAAACTCATCGTTTCAAGCAGAAGTAATATTTTTTAACTTTTTCATGAATTATCTTACTTATAAACACATTTGTTGTAGAAGAAATATTTTGTTGAGAATTTATTTATTGGATTCATCGAGTATTACATATTTTGGGTTTATATCGTACAATATGTTTATTCAGGTCGCTGACTTCTTAATTAAATTGGTTACTTATATATTTACAGATTTACATCTTGTGTTTTTTAAGAATGCGTTTATATTCTGTATAGTTTTGGGTCTACCTGTACGTATTTACGTTGAAAAATAAATTCAATGGAAAAAGAAAATCTATCAAATGTAAGTCATTTTATGATTCATATATCGTGCATTTGCGCCACCCCTTGACATTAAAGCCACCTACATGGAATTGGCTCCATCTCTTTTGGAAAAATACAAAATTTTCAATTAAATCTGCAAGAAGCCAATTTGTTTGTGAATGCAGCAACTAGTTCAATGTTCAATGGAAACGTTTCATGTCGTTCACGAATTAATCTGGCGGAAATTTGCTCGTCACACAGGCTAAAGACATTGAATTGCTTTCCAAAACTCCGCCATGCCACAACTTATAAAGGTCATAACGTCTCCAAATGGGCTGTGATTGTATGTTTCTGTACATTTGTGGACAAATTAATCTTTGCTGAATCGCACCACATTGCCCGATTTTTTTTTAAATTAAAAATTTGTTGAAAAAAAAATTATAAAACCTACTAACCCTGCACAATTATTAGTGAAAATTCAAAACATCCGGTCCTTAGCACCACCTCGGAAGTAGCATTGGCTCATTTATTAATGTATCGCAAAAAAAGTGGTGGCGCCCGTGATTACCGGCCGTGTCTTAGTCATAGGTTTATTAACGACCTACTAGATATGTATGCGTTTCCAAAACAGTGGGAACCAATACCAAGGTAGTGGCGCAATGAACAGGAGATGGTACCAATGCACGATACATAATACGATAGACGCAACACAAAACTATTGTACCCACATGACTTAAATTTGAGTAAATAATTTAATTTTTTAATTACTCCTCAACACAAATAAGTTATACAAAAAAAATTACAGAACAAACCAACTTTTAATTCGAATAGAAGAGTTTAAATAAAAAATGCACAATCTCAGTTAAACCAAGTCAGCATCCTGAATAAAAAAGACTGTTCAATATATGTCAGAAATGTGTAATACCATATAATCCAATAAATGAATACCCAATATTTTTGAAAATATATCATCCATCTGTTTTCAGTAAGATTGTTTACGTCAAAACATGCAATTCCTCACTTCAACGAGGAGTTTTATACCCTTATTTTACGAAAGGGCACAAGTAATTGATCCGTAATTGAGTAGAGGTACAAAACAGTTAAAACAACTTTGCAAAACAATTTTTAGCCGTGAGTGCAAACGTCATTTCATCAATAAAGACCGATGTTAAAATAAATTTACCATACATTTCGTGTGCATCTAGTTCGTTTTTGTCTAGTTTTAGGAGTTGATTTGACCTTTAATAACGTTTATATTCATGCACATAATGTGTGATATCTAAAGCCTATCGTTCAAACATGGTTGATATTAATGATATGTAACACAAAACTTGCAATTTACTCGACCTATGAAGTTAGCATTATCTGGATCATCTTGTTCGCCGGCACAGATGTGGCATGTGTATGTTTTTTTTTTATTTACGGTATAAGCATGCCTTAGTATATCGTTCTAACGACTTTTGAAGTCGTGGGATCAAGATATCTAGCTCAAGGGTATGAGTAAGAAAGTCGTGGAAACGACATAGCTCACTCGTGGTAACGACATAACAAGTCGAGAAAACCAGATAATAACTCGTTTTAATGATAAAACAAGTAGGCCGTGGTAAGGACATAACTAGACAATCAGATCAAATCAGAATACTATAACGGTGTTTATCGTATGTGCAAAATGACTGATAAAAGGAAAACTATCATGGCTCTGTATGATATGAATAAGACCGATTTAAATTTAAATGCTTTTGAAACTTCGTGCATTCTGATTGATTGATTTTGTAGTTACCACGAGTTAGTTAGCTCAATCATAAGTGTAAGATGCATCATTCCCAAGACTTATAAAGTCGTCCCCATGAGTCAGCTATGTCGTTAACACTACTTAGGTACTCGTGCCCATGACTTGATAAGTTGTGTCAACGACTTAGTTATCTCGTTCTCGCGACTTATTATTGAAGCTCATTTCTCTCATTAGTACATGTATCGAAGCGTTTGAAGAAATATATCCTTTCACAACTAGCGGCAGCTTCAGAATAGCATACAAGGTCGTCAGGCATTGGCCTGGTTAGTGAAGCTGGCTTAAGGGCTTCATTGAGGCAAGGACGTTCGACGAAGCGGGAGGCTCTGATGCAGGTTATCTTCTGAGATACATTGTTGGGTCATGTTAGCTGAGGACAGTCGCGATGATAATCTTTGAGGCGACTTTATTATTTTCAGTTTCTCATCATAAAGCATGACAACAATTTATTATTCCATATTGGTAAACGCGTGTACGAAACTTATCTTAGTGTTTGCTTAAAGCTTATTTTTTGCATTTAAGAATAACGTTCATTTTTATTTGCAAATAATATGTTCACAAATCGGTGGAAAATTTTGTCTCAATTGTGACATGTTTTAATGTTTCTAATACGATCGGAATGGTTTTATTGCAAATCACCGACCATTTTATGTGCAAGAATGAGAAACTTTTTTATATAAGTGAACAGTATGATATTTGAAACAATCACTCAATACTCGTTCTAGTTGTGGTCGTCACTTTGATGCATTCTATCGAAGGGACGCACAAACCAAGAGGTACGCTCTGTCAATAAGTAACTTACATTTAAAGTAACTGGTTGACAGTAAGGAAACTGATAATTAATAAACAGTGTCATTGCCTCAATAGAGATTGTATGCTATATTTGTAAAAAAAGGAAAATAAATCACCAGAACAAAATAGAATTTTAAAATTTATGCTGCTTTATTGGTTTTTATCAATCGAAATTATGAACAAATAAGCGTGTGTTACGCTTTTCATCGATAATTTAGCAAAGAGGTGCACTACTTACATAGCATTTAAGCTGCAATTACATTCAAAAAGCATATGTGGAGGTAGAGCGTTAGCTGTTGCTACAAGATGTTAAGGAGGTTCCAACTCCAGGGCATGCACATTTGTTTTAATTTTATGTATGTCATTGTTAGTATTTTGTTGTCCCAAACTATTAGAAATATAACAGTTTTGTAATTAAATTCATTTAATAGTTTAACAACATACACGTCTAGTATATACAAACGCTCATTTATTTATTATTTTTAAAATTATGAAAGCTGTTTTCGGAATACTTTTTGTGAGCGCGGAGAAATCAGTAGTAGTAGTAAAATGTTTATGAATGCTTATTATTAATAGCGAGCGTGCAGTGTGGTAAAAGATCATTGATAGTTAGCGATTTTTGTAGGCAAGGATTTAAATACCACTAGATGTGTTATTTTAAATGAAGAAATGGTTTATATTTTAAGTTAATGATCACATCCCTATAATATTGATTCTTTTTAAATATATATTTGAAAAGAGACGATGTGCTGTTTTTTCACATGTCAAAGTTAAAGGGGAAATGCCTTAAATATACACCTTTAAGCCTTTCATTAATAAATTTCTTATTCAAAGATAAGCTTATTTGTTTAAACAAAATACCGCTTATTGACATAAAGTAAAAGTTTGAACCAGTTTCAACACTTAAAATTAACCGTCGTTTTGTTTGAGAAACGCTTTTTAATGAATGATTCGCAATAACTGGAATGACAGTCGTGTGCTGTATATTATTTATTAGTAAAATATAACCCGAGCTTTGGTTAATTTTAATCCTTCATTGACACGTAACAATTAAAGGTTTTCATTTAAGGTTGACATAAACATAAATACTGTTTTGCTACAGAACCAAGAACTGAGATAATCTGTGGTCATTACAGGACCACAATGACTTTCCCGGCGGGTTTGAATCTCAACATTCTGTCGGCGAGTTACGGTCGAACTGCTCCAGGAAAAGTTGCCTGCGACCATCCCCAGATACTCACCTGTAACTGCCGGGAACCAAAGAGCCTGTCCATTGTAAGGAACCTGTGCCTGGATAAGCAGTCCTGTACTCTGGAAGCCGAGAACTCTGTATTTGGAGAACCCTGCTATGGTACCTACAAGTACCTTGAGGTCCGCTACAAATGCGACAGCTACTAAGGGTTGATGGACACATCCCTAACTGGCGTGCACCTTCTGAAATGGATGATACCTCGCACACTTGCTGACAATTTATGTATTCACTTATTGTAATGATCCTACATTTTTTGTTTTAAAATATGTTTTAAAAAAGGCAACACAAGTAAAGTTTAACAGTCATTGTTGTTGTTCTTGTAATTAGTTGCAATATGCATAACATTGGTACTGTATATCTAATGTATATATTGTAATTCGGTTTGTGTATTGATAGTTATAACACAGTAAAAACACAATACATATGGTAAAGAAAAGTATATGCATGTACATGTCATTGTAAATCGATTGGATAAACATACATTACGACATGAAACAAATCTTTGAAACAGAAAACAAATATAAAACAAAGACACTTTATATTTCAAGCCTAGCGTATTCCATTGATGTCAGCCATGCATCCTATCAGGGCCAGTATTCAGTGGAGTACAAGATGTCTACCAGGGACATAACGTTACTTTTAGTAACCCAGCGTTGTTATCGCAGCACATACCAAATGCCTCAGACCTTTCACTTAAAGCCCCATTAACCTTCACAATAAACGAATATTTCCTAAACTATTTCGTAAAATAAAGTTAACACATAAACAAATCAGTGTTCCTCATAGTAATAGCCAAAATGTCATCGCCAGATGTGGTCTGTTAACATAGATTTCAAGAGATACAAAATGCAAAATACAAATAAAACCATGATTTCGCTTTTGATTGAATATGTGTTTGATAAAAACTAGAGACAAAAACGCAATTGTATGTACCTTATGTATTCCAGTCTAACTTATTTTGTTGAATTTCCATGTTTTTTTTTTAACGTTTGGTGCAATTTCGAAATACTGGTGCACCTGTAATTGTTAACGATGTAAATACCAGAATCAAGGATTTGGGCCACTTGTGTCCCCTTGTTATGCACCAACTTCGAGAGCATTGATGCCATAAGGATGAAACTTTAAAAACATATTAACCATTATGTGATCTTGTTCACTTCTTTATTGTGGGTATGAGTTTTCGACTTACCGAGGTGATGACCCCCTTTTATACAAAAACCATTGTTTAACTTGAATCGCGCGGAATTGAACAGTATTTCTGCCGGAGAGCATACACTTTACAAAACATTGCTCTGAATTTTTCCAAGCCATTCTGTACCAAGGGACATACATTCAAAATGTTTGCCTTCGAAGGTGGACACAAGATTACACCGAAATATTTGTTACTCTGTACGTATAACGGGGCGGTGATTGATAACATGAACTATGGTGACATGAACTATATTTTCTCTATCAGGGAATGTACATCATGTGGCGTGCCCCGTTCCTATTTTGATCCACGTTTTAAAGGGAACATTGGTCGTTTAATAAGTCACGCTTGTGAGCTCAATTTGGCCGTGCTTCTAGTTACAATTGAGACAGTGGTGCCACACATATATCTGTTCGCTTTTCTAAGTATTACTCCAGGAGAAGAAGTAACTTATCACGAGGGCAATTTTGATCCACACAACAATTTTGATCAATACAACAATGTATATGAATGCAACGAAGCAATATGAGTGTAAATCCAAAGGTTGCTCGGGGTTTCTACCACGAGTTTATTTGGTTATTAACAGCTAATAATGATGATGATGATGATGCTGATGGTGCTGACGATACTTATGCTGAATATGATTATAAGTAACTATAATGATGACGGTAACGTTGATGATTATTTTGTCAAATGAACAAAACATCTCATTAAATTATTATCTCTCTCCGAATTGGAGCGATATGGTTTTGGCGCTGTTTGTCCGTCCGTTCGTCCGTCCGGCACGCCGTCCGACTTTCAGGAAAATATCATGAACTATATAAGATTTCAACTTGAAAATTCATAGGTGGATAAACATCAATGAGGGGAAGTTACATGCATAAGAACCATAACTTTGAACAATCTTAAATAAGAGTCATTGTTTTGTTTTTACTTGTCATGGCTATTTCTTGGCTACTATACACATGTCAACATGCAACTTCATGTGTGCTTAGATATCAATGAGGAGAAGTGATATGCGCAAGACCATAACCATGCACTTTATTAAATAAGAGTTGTTGTCCTTTGTTGTTTTTTGTGTGGGATGTAAGGGCTATATCGCATGACATGCAAGTTTGTTCGAACCCGCTTGCGGAACGCTTGATGTAGCAGTCACAAAGATCAAGTACATGTGCGTTCTTGCTTGTGTTCTTGCTGCACCTTTGTCATTCATCCTGCAATTTTAAAATAAATTACCGACAAATGACAACAGTGGGAAAACAGCGTGTAGCGTGCCACAATCGCCTCCCTAAAAGTTCAAGGTCATTCATATAGGTCAAAGGTAGAATGTGGTCATAACACAGCTTTTTGTTCTGTGACTTTACCATTCATCATGAAATGGAAAACAAAACTTTCTACACATGTTTACCATGAGAGGACGATGTGTCGCGTGTAAAATATGTCTACCTTCCTCAAAGGGCAAGGCCAAATTAAAATATCAACAATTAAATTTGTCCATAAAAAAAGCCTGTCCGGATTTAGTTTTATCCTTCGTGATGCACTTTTGAAAATATTTACGACACATGTAAACCACTTTGAGACTTTGTCACGTGTAACATTCATCTTGTCCCCAAAGGTCAAGGTTACACATACAGGTCAAAGGTAAAAGTTGGTCATAAAACAGCGTGTCCAGACAATAACATTCCCATGATGTGTCACACCTTGGTCAAAGGTCAAGGTAATATTAAAGGCAAAAGGTCAAACATGTATTTGTCTCAGCTTGTTAAATAATTAGAAGCATAATTGAACGCGAGCTCAACCTGTATCTAATTAAAGCATATTTTGTAGCAAGATAGTATTGTCCCGCATAAAGTAGTGCAGTACTATTTGGGATGTATTTAAATATATATGTATGTAAGCACCTCGACACAAGTCAAAACGAAAACACACGTATGCAATAAAAAGAGATAATAGTCATAACATTTTTCAAACACGTGTCAACTATTATATCGCTGTTCCTTTCATGTCCCATCAAAATTTCAAGGACACAAACTGCTCAGAGAAACCCTTATAAATAACGTGTACAGTTTCAGACAGCGTCTCGGGTAGTTATACATTTGGAATAAAATGAAGTTGATATATGTTGTTGTGCTTGATGTAATTATTGTGTTTATTTCTGGTTCCACACGAAACGGTAGGTGCTTTTACATTTTGTGTTTGTTTTGTTTTCATTGGATGTAATGTGGTCAATTCATCGCTTTTAAGGGAATGGTGTTTACAGGATTACACACAAAACATGCCTTCGCGTATGCTCATGGTAAAGTATGTTCAAATGAAGATTTGTTTTAGCTTCATGGAATTTTCTTTATAAAAGCATCTTGCATAAAAATATGGGATAAATACAAATAAATGATTCTAAATATGAATTATTATAATATCAACAGATGTTGATGTGTGAAATTGTCTCCTGTGGTTGTTAAAATAATTTCCTCTATGCTGATGCTTTGCCTAAAAATTTGCCGAATAACAACAAAGAAGTACATTTTTGTAAATCCCCAATTGTTTTGTTATCTTGTTTTCTTCCGCCATACCCGATATTAAAGAACCCATCCATCTATCTTTGTTACGTTAATTAATATTTTGTATATAATTTCTAACTGCATACATTTGTTTCTCATTGATTAACGGATTTTAAACATTTACTTAACTTTGTTAGACAATTAAGAGCATTCCCTTACATATTACAGTCTCACAAAAATCATATATTTGTAAAAATGCATAAATGTGTTGTTTTGTGACGCATGTATATGTATGTATATTTATGATTGATTTATTATTTGACGATGAGCTGTATACGCTTAAGTCGAAAATAAACTATATGTTCTGTTCTGTTCTGTTAATTGTGTATACAAAATGTGTTTGTATTCATAACAGAGACGGGTTGCCGTCGAAGATGGACACCGCATGAGACCAGCTGTTATCTGATAATCCACGATCAACAAGACTGGCATGGGTCCGAGGTGACCGTTACGTTTTTGTAGTTTAATTAATATGAGATAATGATGTTATTTCTTGTAAAGACTGTGTTAGTTGTAATAGTGTTAAGACATGTTTTATAACTCCCTAAAAATGAGGGGCCAAAAAGATGTTCCGTTGTACCTCCTTCCGTCGGATGTTTATGCGTAGGTAAATGAGTATGTTAGGGAAATGATACTTTAAAAATTCGTATGGGAACTGGTGCACATGGGTTATTTTTGCCTTTTTTATTTAACAACAGCGGATAAATGGTCTTATTTAAAAAAAGAGAGACATTTGGATACCTGTTACATCTCCAAGGGTAATGCTTGATGTATGATGTCATATAAATTGTGTATATATTTAAATCATCTTTATCTAATATATCTTTACCCAATACACGTGTAATATTTCCATTTTCATACACAACATAAATGGTATCATAAGGGTACACGAATTTAACAATATATTGACAGAGATTTTGTGAGCTGTTGGGTGGTTACCTTGTGGAAATCCAGACCGCTGATGAAGATGCTTTCATTCAAACACTCGTGGATTCCTTGCAAAGTACTACTTATTAATTACCCCTTTCGAAGAAGCGGTTGTAGTTTTCTTTGCACCTTTTCGTCCTTACGTGGTTAAATGGGAAGGCGAATATTACGAATGAGGTCATCAGTTTAAAGACCAATTAAGGGAAAAAATATCTAGACAATGCTATGACCTATGATTATCTAAATAAGTCAAGGTTACAGGGACGAATTTGCTTCATGTCGGGGAATGTTTTACATTTACAAACATGTCTTGTTTTTTTGTACGAAACACATATCACAATTTGTAAGACAACAAACACGGACATCGTGACAAAATCGATCGGCAAATCAGAACCGACAAAATAACCTCACATTACTTTTTGTGTTGTATACTTGTGTTGTGTGTTTTGTGTTGTTGGATTGTTTGCCGTGTTCAACAGAATTTCAGTCATATAATGGCGGTTTACTTACTATTCTTGGCGAGCTGGATTATCAGAACTAATTGCATATAGGTATTGCAGTAACTGACAACTGCCCTACTTATATTAGAAGTAGGGGTACAATGGCCGTGGAAATGAGTTCATGGCCAAAATATGTATGTGGCTGGGCCGGGGATGAAATACAAAATCCTTGGATTTGTAGTCCGGAGCTATACCAATCGCGCTAGCAATCCCGACATCTATAATTTATTTTGTATCAGGATAATGATTTTGTAACTGCAACTATTTAAAACAAAAATGAAATCTGTACACATTGCATGACAAGAAACCACATCAACACAGAACAACAAAACGGTAGACCGTAATTACATTGTATTTGCGTATTACTTCAAGAAAACGTCTGGACATGAGGAACGGATCTCCTGAAGTAGGGAACATGGGTATGGATGGCGTCACTAGAGCCAGTCGCGTATTCAAATTGGGAACCAGGAGAACCAAACCATTTTCAGAACGCGTAAGCCATATCCTTTATACATTAAAGGACGTAGTAAGAATATGCCCGATAGTGAATTTCTCAACATAACAGTGCACGCTTACAAATTTATCACAATACGATATTGTATTATGTACAGCAGACGAACTTAACATGTTTATGAGTATTATATCAAGTAAAAGTTCGGGGTTGCATATTGGTCGGTTTGCCTTAACCATGTTTACCGTCTAAACCGTAATCAATAATTTACTAAGTTTGTCGTAATTCGGCACAATTCTTGGAGATAAGAAAGTCAAGGCATAACAATAGTAATTTATGTTCACTAAGTTTGAGTCCGATATTGTTAAATGTATTCTGGAACCATAAAAATAGGCTACAATGAATCAATATAATCGACCATTTTTACTTTTATTTTTACTGTTGTTAACAGTGAGTTACCAATTTTAAACATCGAGACAACACTTTGAGAAAACGTGTGTACATGGTGCTTATCTTTAATACAATTGATATATACATAATGTGTAATGATGATTATGCCCTTAATAAACAATATTATGCGGCTTTTTGTTTGCTGAACTCATAATTTATGTATATACACTTTGTACACGTTATGATATTGTATTATAACAAAGAATCATTTGTTATTTTAAGAAAACATTGCATAGATGTCCGCCCGGGTCACACTGGATGGAATGACGAAAGATGCTTGATGATTCAGAAATCTGTCTGTGAGAATTCGGAGCGGTAATGATGCCTCTGTTTATTTGGATGACGCACTTACGTATTCAATCGCCTAGTACTGCGAATTAATAAGAGTTTTGTTAAGCAGTGACGGTCGCATCAGTGTGTGCAAAGATTTTAATTTTAAGATGCATAATTTTAAGTTTGGGAAATATAAGGTATACAAGAAAGGTCATGTCGTATTCGCGTTCTGCCCTTTCAATATCATACGTATCATATACTGAATATAGTAATGTGAACTTTCAAATATTGCGTGTACGGACAATTACCTTCAAAGCTCTTATGTTATTATTATTTTCATTTCAGTTGTAGTTTATTTTTTTAACTGTCAACTGATTCTCATATGTTTGTTTACTTGTTATTAAGAGAAGTGCAATTTGACTTGTGCGCTAATTTAGTGAAACAATTCATATGCCTTACATAAAGGACCTTCATTAGAAGTATGCCAATATGACTTTCTCTCCTGTCGAGGCAGTGGAAATTAATGTTTAACTATTTGTAACACATATGAGGGAAATTTATAGTTCTCGAAATGTACGTTAGTCAGTCGGTCAGTCAGTCAGTCAGTCAGTCAGTCAGTCAGTCAGTCAGTCAGTCAGTCAGTCAGTCAGTCAGTCAGTCAGTCAGTCAGTCAGTCAGTCAGTCAGTCAGTC
>VMBQ01000975.1:56868-203001 GCA_007657795.1 Dreissena rostriformis | reverse complement strand
AATGTTAGTGTCATTGTGTACTTCATTTTGTGCGACAATATAATTTGAAGAGAGGTTTACATGACGAGGCTTGAAATTGTTTTTCTCTATACATTATGAACTACGGGTCTCATAATGCGTCATGACTGGGAAAACGATTTGTTGCAATATCCTGCCACTGCGTTTGAAATGACGTTTGTAATACGTCTTACAAAAGTGTACGTGAATGATTATGTGTGAGATTTTGGCAGTAAGCCGCGACATAGATCCTTCGGTAAACATATTTGTATAGGACCTTTATCGTCAGCAACGGGGACTAATATTGTTCAGTTATAAAACGAATTTCAATAACAGATGTAGCTCACTCCCTTCAAAAATAGTGTTGAATATTCTTCAGTATTATTAGATTGATCTGATCTATTGCCCTTGCCAAGCCCTCATAATGTTCTTCTTTAATCCGTCTTGAACTTGCACATTTAGTTACAAAATGTAATTTGGAATGAAGTACTGAAAACAATTAGTAAGTAAGAATAAATTCAATACAATTCAAACTAGCGTAGCTTGAAACTATATTTATGTTCTTAGAAACGGCGTTTGTTTCCTATATAATTGAATGCAAATGCTCTTAATATCAATAGAAGATGGTCAAAGCGTGTATGGATTCAACCATTGGTGTAAGAGCTTATGTTAACCCTTAGTTATATGGCGGGCCATGGTCCTCGTGCAATGGCCCTCGGGCCCTTATGTTGGTAGAGGGTCTTCCATGTGTTTTCGTCTTACTATATAATTTATAGAAATGAACAATACATTTTATATTTGTTAGTATGTATTTCTATGTAACAATCAATAGAGTGGTAGTATAAGGAGGTAAATCCAATCATCATAAAACCACATTGACATACGTGGTTGAGAAATTATTTGACCGTACGCAAATTATTAATGCAAGTAACAGATTGGCTTTACAAAACAGGAAAACATACATGCAACATGAATTTGAAAATTATTAATATTGGTAACTTAAGTATTGGTCTTGGATCGTCACATGTAAATGATTTAGTATTTAAACAGTTTATAGACATTACTAACCTCACACTTATATCTGAATAAAGCCTAGTTGACGACCTTCATAAAATAGTTTTCTAATTGAAATTGTCGAATTTACACTTGATAATAAATTGTAAAATATCGATAATGCAATGTACTTGCACTTAAATGTTGTACCAGTGTATACTATTTAGACTAAAGTGTTATATATTTTAGATAAACCAAACCTGATGAGTCTTATAGTTAATTCACGTCATTGACAGACGGGGAGATGATTAAAATGAGCACTAACTCAGTGCTACCGTTATTTTACTGAGTTCTTATTGGCATTGAACACAGGATAACTTCTTACGAAATCGTTCTACAATTTCAACTGGACGACGCTGGCCGTATTTGAAGTTCTCCAATACCGATAGCTTAATACGGAATATACGGACTGTAAAAGGCAGAGTCGCAGAGATTATTGTTCCACGCGAGGGCGAGCACAGTTCGGATCAACTGTGACACACTCCAACCAAGCAATGGTTAATAGCACTGCGCGTTGGATTACACACATATAAATATACAATCATGTGTATATTACAGCATGAAGTTCTAACGTATAATGTGTAAATTTCGTTCCATTTATGAGGTGATATGGAAAGTAGTTCATTCGTGCATGTAGCGTGTTTTGAGAACGTGGGTGGAACCATGTTAAATGGAACATGCGGAAATCAAACGGAAATGTTAGTGAAAATTTCCGCCATTAAGAAGCAAAACAGTGTTGTCGACAGCAGCATCATGTTCAGCATGGGCGTGTTTGGGAACGTGCTGGCGCTCATCGTGCTTTACAGGTCCCCTGGAGACCAGAAACGGAAATTGTTCTACAGACTGGTTGCCGGTCTTACGTTTACTGACCTTGTGGGTACAACCAGTCTGAGCCCGTTTGTGATTGCCACGTATGTCAATGATTTCAAATGGATCGGTGGAATTCATGTGTGTAAATACTTCGGATTTATGATGGTGTTTTCCGGAGTGGCAACGTCTACAATAGTGTGTTTAATGGCCATCGAAAGGTTGATTTCCATAAGACATCCTTATCTGTATTATGCGCGACTGCGCAAGAAGCATGCCACTTATTTTCTTCTCGGCGCCTGGACTTTTGCAGCGTCAGTCGCAAGCTTGCCACTCATTGGGTTTGGAGATATAGTTCTGCAATATCCGTACACCTGGTGCTTCATAGACTATTATACCGACAATAAAACCGATCGAGGATATAATTGCTTGTTCGCATTCCTAGAACTTCTAATGATTGCAGTGACGGTCACGTGTAACTGTATAGTACTGTACACGCTGTTGCGCACAAAGATGCGCGGTCTGTCCGGCCGGAAGAATAGCTTCACGGACTCCCGGACGTTCTCCGGCTACTCGCGTCGCTACGCGGAATGTCAGATGGCGGTGCTGCTGATCGGAATCACCGTGGTGTTCAGCGCCTGCTACCTTCCACTTATTGTAAGTTGTAAGTGCGCGGGCGTGGTGCACAACATGTATGCCAGGTGGTGTTATTTTGTCAATGTATATGTGAGGAAGGAATACCATCAATGTTCTTACAGTTTTAACACAGGTTTTTATATCTAAAGACAGAATACCTCTATAATTCAAAGGTCCAATATTTCCTTGGCAGGTGTACGATTCATATTTTAAATGAGCAAGTGAATTACAACAATCTCAGAGACGATTAACTGAAGTTAAAATATATACATGCTAAAGTCCTGTATCTTTGCAAGATATCCCTTGAAATTAAAAGGTCACAATCACCTATTAGTTTAAAAGAAAATATTTTCAAAGAATTCTTTGTTAACATAAGCGAAAATAACTCAAACGGTAAAATCATACACAAATTAAATTAAATTACTCAAAGGTTAAGGTCCAACAGAGCAACATAATTACAGCTTTTTGAGGCACGATGAAATAAAATAAATAAAACTGAACACAATTTCATAATATATTATTATTTTTTTTATCTTAATGATAAAGGTGATTGATAGTTTTTTGTTTTGTTTGCATTTCTTCAAAGTTTATTTTTTTATTTAAGATATAATTAAGATGCCATTTAAATTGTGTATACAAATGTATATGATATAGACGTATGATATATTCATAGAAACACACATTAGAAAAAGTAAAGCATTGTTTAAAAAAAAAGAAAATTGTCGTTGAAATAATGATGATTGCATTTACATACTACATATACAACATATATTAACAAGGCCTCTAAAAGATTTGATTAATATTTCCCCATTACCGATAATTCAGATTAACTCGTTCATTATTAAAGTATGTGCTTCAACAGAGCGAATACAGACGACCCCATATTGATTAAAAAATTCTCACACAAATCAACAAATTAAAATTTTCAGTACATAATTAGGTTTAGTAACGAAATTTACGAGAGTTAATGGAACAAACTGGATATCATACAAATGTTATGTTAAATAAAACTCTATTCACCCCATTCGTAGCGAAAAAAAGTGTATGTGTGCTCGGTGATTAAAGAAAGAATGCCTTCCACAAAATAACAATACTGTTTCACATTAATTTCACTTGGGTAAGGTATTTACTTTTATTTATTGACTTATTTCCTCAGGCTCAATTTTAAACAGCTCTTAATCCATCGTACAACACGACAACAATTATCATTTAACATAAATAGTAAACTTATAACTATTAATTAAATTATTGACTTCTTGATTCTTCCTGTACGATAAGTTAATGTTTTTTTTTGTATAAACACAGCCACGTGCTATTTTTGTTTTAAGAGGAGCGCTCAGTTCGGAGGTCAAGACTCCCGGCTAGAATAAATTCAAGGGTTGGTTAGTCAATACATCATGCACTATATTGCCACAATCATTAAAGGAAATATAAATTCGATCAAATTTGTTTATTTGCAAACAAGTATACATCTACCCGTTTTACTTAATCATTGTCACCATAAACTGTAAAACCTATTAATTGAAATAGGCATACTGTATGTGCATATAATACAAATACATAGTACCCTACTCTTTAACTGTACATTAAAAAGTTATTTACATCTGTGAACTCATTTAAATTTCTGATTACAACAAACACTCAATAACTATTTATTAATATGTTTAATTTTAGACAAATTGTGGGAAACATGTCTTAAACCTTAATTTTAAATGCTTATTTAAACACCTATATGAATAACAGATTTTGGAATACATAACATAATTGTGGTACGTTTAACTAGCATTAAACTTCTGCATTTTTGCAATTGGCAGTTAAAGTTTCCACTAAATATATAATTACCCTATGAAATATATGTGAAAAACTATCGTAGATACTTAGGCCGAAATTTCCCTGAAAAAATTACTCACAAATTTAAGATATTTAAAGCCAACAATCAAGTCCTGTACATTACTGTGAGATGTCTTAAAATACAAAATAATTACACGATGAAAAGAATAGAACATAAGACTGAATATAATAGTAAGAAACATTTGATAAATGTATAGTGACGCCGTGACGAATTTTTTTATAACTTTGTTTTGTTCAATGTCAATATACAAGTGATATGCCGAGTAAGATGTAGGCAATGTAGTTCATTTATATACAAACACATATTGAAAAAGCATATTGATGGGAAATGCATAAGGGAAGAATCAGGATATGTTTAGGTAAATTTAGAGTTAGAAGAATGTAAGACACTTTAATTAACATAAGTAAAGTGTTTGTACAGTATTTTTTTTAAATTGGCCAGTAACTTAGAGTTTGGCTGAATGCAAACTGCCTTGTTTTTGTTATCTATTTGTGTGGGTATACCTGAGTAGTAGGATTTCAATGTGAAATGGTGTTTAAAGTATTTCAAAGCGGATGTAAAATAAGTTTAGATTGCAAGTGGTCGAAATTTCAAAATAAGAGGCTTATACGCGTATAAATGACTCATGCAATTATGTACATGTAGACGCGTTATTTCTTCTTCGAGGCTCGAATTGGAGTGATTAATCGCAATGGATCAGACTGGGTGTATTATTCATGCGAAGAACGATTGACTTGCTGGCATGATAAATGGGTTACACATTATGGGAAGCGATACGAAAGAGACGGAAAATAACAAAGAAAGCACATTAAGTTTTTCCCCTTTATTCACAATACATGTGTTATACATACGCTACGTCAACCAGTGACTTTCACTACTGAAACAGTTATAATCTTGCTCTCATTTAACATATCAATGCCATATGACTATTAATTTGAGGTATTTGTTTCCTCAAATAGACTATCATAACAGATCATCAATATAATCTTGATAGAGCAAACATTTCCGGACTTCATTCATAATAATGAAAACACTGTCTCGCGTCTAGTGGTCTTGTATTGTAGTAGATGGCGTAACGATACTGTTGACCCAACAATCCAGTGTCACACTGACCACAGTCCAATTGACAATCATCAACATTAAGTTGCCGATGATAATAGTACATACTCCAATGCAAAGCGTAATTAATACAACCTAATCACATTCAAGCTGTCAGTGAACAAAATAAATGAATGAAAACGACGGTCCATCATGTTAGTTAAATTCACTTTAGTTGTAAAGGTTTGTTAACGATGAAGACCTTTTCTTTCTTCTTTAATATAGTTTCTATCTTTACTCTGTTATGTGCTTTAACTAGAAATGCAAAATGTATGTAAATTGTATCTCGTTCTTCGTATATTTAAGTTTCCTTTTGTCCAATTTTGAATAGGCTGTATACATCAAAAGTATGTTTTCTCAATTTGTGGGACCATGTCTAAGAGATATAATATATGTGTTTCTATCTGTATATCAGGAACAATTTAAATTAAACAATTAATTTCTTTTGTAATGATTCAGTTTAAACATATCTATTTGTTTGTTTTAGTTTATATAGTTCATTTTTTGTTAATTGTACATAATACAAGTCCTTGTTTAAACATAAACGTAATAAATCCGTTAGTAATTAAATGATCTAGTTAAATGGACCGGAACAAACGCTGGAACAATAGCATAAAAATAGTTCACATGCAACGCAAAACATTGTGTATATACACGTATACTGTTGATAAGTAGACTTACAATTACAGCTAGTATGCCTTCGGTTATATTCATGTATTTATTGTTCAATCATTTATTTCTTATAAATAAATAAATATACCAAAACACCAGGGTCTTGCACTGGCACTGGTGCCAGTATAAAAATGCAATGTTCGGTTTGATATCAGGAATGTTTTGCTGAAAATATTGTTTGTAAATAGACCAGTTATTTAGATCAAACGATAATAAAGGGACATGCTAGGAAGGTAGCCTTAAACCGCAAAAAATGAGCAACTTATATGTAAAAAAAACACGCCATTCTGTGCTCAGTTATACGGGCTTGCTGATAAATGTCAAGATTTGTTTCAGTTTTTGACAAAATATGACGCAACTGTTTATAAACAGCTAAGGTCGGTAATTCCATCGTTTCCATTCAGAGTTGCGAATATAACAAGTATTTGGGTCTCGCAATTTAACCAGGGACGACCATTTCCGATTAAATGAAAGTTTTTATATTTTAAAGGAAGTCTCGTCTTAACAAACATCTAACTTAAGCGGAAAATACCTTTCCTGATGAGCGTGTGTGGATTTCACAAATATATTAACGCATATATTGTTGTGATTACTTTTCAGATTCGAATTGTACTCAACTAAACAAAGCTACTTCCTGTAAACATGCGCACTGATCTGCTCATTATCCGTTTCGCCTCGCTCAATCAGATCCTGGATCCCTGGGTATACATCCTTCTGCGCCGCGAGGTCGTCTCTCGTCTCATCTTCACCATCCGGAAACTCGTCTCTCCAAACACCACGGAGGCACAGATCCTAACCTTCCGCCGTCAAGACTCGGCGTATTCCGCCAAGGACTCCAATTACACGTGTTGTACTTTCTGTTTTCATTGTTTATGTGATCCACCCCTACAAAGGCGTGCTAGTTCGGTGTCCGGGAATTACGTTAGTGACTTCATGTCTGGTTCAATGTCTCTAAAGCTTCCGACCAACCAGCTCGCTATTGGGGTTATCCGAAATGTGATGCTTCCGAACACCGGTAACTGCTCAGCCGCCGTGTTAGCCAAACGTTCGGACGTTATTGCAGGGCTAAAGCGGCAAGCATCTGTTGATTTAGAAGTTATTAGTAACCAGCCTGGTAACCCATGTGTTCCTTTTATGAAACCTTTTGCCTCTAGCTGCGGTGATGAACAATACAGACTGAGTGATTCAGACAAGATACTTAGTGATACACTATTGACTAACATAACCGAAGAAATTCATTATGAAGATAGCCTGTAAACATTCCTTGTCTGGTATTTCAATGATTGGTTATCATAAGAATGTAGACTCGTTTGTTGTTGCAACATTGTATAATAGGTAATTCATATTTTAAGGTGATCATTGTAACGTACTATATTGCATAATAACACGAATTAAGGCATTAAGTCAACATATATGTGAGGATGAATCCACTTAAGTGCGTGTTTATTAGCATGTGTAATTATTTGAATGTCCCTTTATATGTTAGCAATAAGAATAATATTTTATGTTTTTGTTTAGTTGGAACACGATTAAAAAGGCAGACTTTCAAGCCAAATGTTAAATTGTGTTATCCCAGCATAGCATCTGAGATAGCTTGAGAAAACGTGTTTATTCAAATCAAACCCTTCTTTTTGATGTATGATGATTATACATGAACATTTGCCATAGCCACAATTATGTTATACAAAGGGTTATTAGATATTTACTGTTATATAAAAGGTGTATTAGACATATAAACATTTATGTTATACAAAGGCTATAAGTAATATTCCCATGTCTGTTATATAAAGGCATGGTATACATATACCTATTGGTGCAATACAAGAGTTATAAGACATATAAACATGTCTGGTATGCAAAGGGTTATAAGAAATATACACGTATGCTCAATTCGCGTTTATGTTATACAACGGGTTATAATATATATACACAATGTCTGTTGTACAAAGGCTTAGTATACATATACATATTTCTGTTATACAAAGAGTTATTAGACATACATAGGGATATTATACATCTACACGTTTGTTGAAGTCACATTTCTGTTATACAAAGGATTATAAGACATATACACAACTGCTGAAGGTCAGCAATGACACTTGAAAATTAAAAGAAAAGACCTTACAAAATCAGTGAAAAAATCAAAGCTTTAACTTAAATGTATGTTCGTTCACAAAGTTCATGTATAGATATGATTTTTACAAAGAGATCAGCTAAAATCGATTTTTAGAAGAGAAAAATGTTTCTCGCACTGAATTTTCTCATATCCGTATATGCTTGCATGGAATGTTCTGCTGCGTTAGTCTTTTTGTTACATTATATTGAGACTAAAAAAAGGAAAATAATATCTTTCGAACAAACAATATTATATGTGTAAAACACCACTTAAAATATATTGGGCATTATACTATAGCAAAAATGAATCAGTCGCTTAGTATTTCACAGTGCAGGAAAATACATATTACCCAAAACTAGTCAATGAGCATGCAAACATTTTTCGTTGATGCCGGTTTAAGCATAGGCGGAATTAATAATGTTACAAACCTCTAAATAAACGATTACTTTGTAGTAATGTGATTCAAAAGAAATTGCTACGGGGAGCTTAATTCTTTAAATAATTTTAATGTAATTACTAAATTGTTCAATGTTTAACAAAGTAAGTGAATTACAACAATCTTAGAGACGATTAACTGAAGTTAATATATGTACATGCTAAAGTCATGTATCTTTGCAAGATTTCAAGAACAAAGTTATCTGGTCATAGTAGCTGATTTCTGCCAAATCGCGTTGGCGTTAAAGATTTGAAAGGCGGCAACACTACAACACACCAAAACTTCAAACGTGTAAGGAAGTTTTAAGACAGAACGATATGGCGACAATCAGACAACATATATAGTAACTAATCATGCCTTAACGATGATATCGGCCTAATACAAAGGTGCATGATATAGTTTTGTATTTAATGCTGAGTGATAACATAGAAAAAATTATCGGATAAATAATCTCTGATGAAAGTTTACACAGGTCTTGTTTCTTTTTTGAAAATAGGTTTTTTAACGCAAATGTCTTGTCACATTTATCATAGAAAAACATAAGAAAAAAAGGCAAATGACAGTAAATGGTATTAGAACATTTTATGCTCACACATACTTGTAATACATAGTATTTAATTTAAAAACGATTCATTTTAGTTTTTAAATGTCATACCTCTTAAATCCACACGACTTTGACCTCCTCTGTCGTAATGAGCCAGTGTGATAATGTCTCGAGGGTCATGATTCAATCCACAAAATAGTGGTGCTGATCCTCTTAGTACGAACGTTAATTACAAATCCAGAGTATTTTTAAATGGAATGTGTGCTTTTCCGAATGAGACATCGTGTTCTCCAGGCCATATTTCCAATTCAGTAATGTTTTCATTTCAGAAGAAAACACGTACTTTTAATCATCAAGTCTGTTCAAAGCACATTTACTTTGTACAGCTTCGACAGTTTTACATTTTAACGAGCATTTTCAATTGATTTTACCTGTCTTTCCTTTCCACGTTTGTGACCGTGCCTCTTTGTTGTGACTAACAAGTTTGATCATCCTATACCGCAATGTAAAGGTTAATTTATGAATTGTGTCTGCTCGGAGCATGTCGGCTTAAACGAATTACGGCCTTATTCGTTATAGGCCAGTAGCAGCCCCTACAAATTACGTTTGATATCCACAGCGCATTTTCTTGGAATCCAACATGGCGCTTGATTGTTGATTCTTAACAAATAACTACGCATCAATTAGAACATATTACTGTATAAAACGTCTTAAAAGTAACTCATATGATTTTTTTTTAATTCAACAAAATAAAAGAAAATAAGTTCGCGTTCGTGGCAAAAATGTGGATGTCTTTACTGTAATGCTACACATTGTAGCTGATACACAGAGCATAACATGTAAGTGCTCTAACGATTTGTAATAGCTGAGGCTAACCATCGAATCACAGCGAGGCTTGCCGAGCCATTGTTTAAAATCGTGCCGAGCCTGAAATATTACGAAACGATAGTTAAGTTACCTGTTTTGTTCTGTTCAAACGCTACGACTTCGCATTTTTGGCGAGCATAAATATAATGTATGACGTTATTGACATCTACAGCCACCAATTAATTTGTGTTAAAATCGTCTTTTATTGTTAACAATTGGCAGCCATGGTTTTGTTTGTGTTATAAAATAATGTTAGTACTGGCTTATTATTATGTTGTATTTTGTTTTAAAAAAAAGAATTTAGGCCTTATAAATGTAAATACTTACGTGTGCACATCAGATTGTAATATTATTAAAGATACTTGAAGTGTTCGCTATTTTTTGTACTTAAATAGTAGAGAAATACAGTTGTTTTGAATGTACATATATATTAATATATTTATATTTATTATTATATATATTATTTTACAGTGACTTCTGCGTCTTCATTGAACATACAAGTTTTGAGTGTCATTTTCAGTAAGTGTGTCAGCTATGACATTTATTTCTAAAACATAAAACATAAAGTGTTGAGATAACTAAGAATACACGATTTACAAAACCTGTTACGGATATGGAGTTATTTACTATAGTGTGTTAGGAGGACACCAAAACATCATGATGCAGGTTAACTAAATGTGTCCGAGTGCCATAACGAAGGCCCAGGTTTTTCCAGTTTTGAAGTAAAAGGCACTCCTGATATAATGTTAATTTATCTTAGAAAATAAAAATGGTTTGCTTCCGCTACAAAATATTACCAGCTTTTATAAATATGGTAGAAAATGTTTAGTGGTTATAAAATAAGCTGGATCTTCCACCACAGGATGCAATTTACCGAAAATATTTGTAATATTAATAACATATAAAACCACACTGTACAGTACAGATCGGTAAATGAAAATAGAAAATCTGACCTATTGACAGAACACGCTACTGTTGTTCTTTCCCTGTTTTTGGACATTCCATTTAAAACAATATAGTAACGCGCATAGAACAGAAGATAACATTCTAGTTAATTCCTTCCCTAAAAGGAACCTCCTTGATTTTATAACATTCTGTAAAAGTAAATATCTTTGCTACAATAAACATGTCTTTGCATCCTGTATCACTCATCCATGTATTCCAGTTTGCTCAATATATTCCAGTTTGACAGACATCTAACAGCCCTTTTATGTTCGATTTGGCTCAGTAATAGTCGACTCCTCTGTAAGTAATCAATGCCTATCTCGTACTTAAAACCAAGGCCAGTTTAATTTCAAAAGAAACTTCGTATTTGATTTTGTTATATTGAATGAAATTCATTTCTAACGATGATAAAGACTTTATAGTTGATACCTATGTATTAGTCGTTCCTCCAATATGAAGAAGTGAAACTCCAGAAGCTGCAGCAGTATTGCCATACACACCTCTGTGGTCCTTTATTTATGGCAAGGAACCAATTGTCAAAACGGTACAGTACGGCACAAAACGAAACAACATATACACATAGTAGAATAAAGCTGGGGTCACCGCATTGGAACGGTCAATGCTAAGCATTCGGGGTTTAAACCAGTTAATGAGCGCTCAACCTCACACTTGGCCCAGCAATATTCATGATACATATAAGTGTAAATAACATTGACTTATATAAACGCCTACTGACCAGATATAAAACATTATATTGGTCACATTTGAATAAGGTTGTTATCAACGTAAATATGTGATACATCACAAAACGATAGGAAAGTAACGTGTTATAAACAGTTTGTCAATAATGTTAGCAGCCAAAGTAGCATGTTTAAAGTTACGTTACCGTTATAAAACATAACGATAAAGTGAAGGTTGTAATTGTATCTAATGAACCATAATATCGCTAACTCCCCCTACCTAAGAAAACTCATCCGCGTAGCTGTCATTAACTGCCCACTACATATGCTTGAATTACATCCATGTTGATTGAAAAACAAAAACAATCCAAATTGCAGCAGCGAAAACATGCAACGTTTCATTTCTGGATCATCAATCATAGTATGAATATAAGAAACGACGCCATTAGATGTATCGTTCATCGTTCTAAGGAACTGTACTAATACAGTAAAAACGATTAGCACCATAACGTTATTCGCGGTGAATCACTGTTGGTTGGTTTTGTACTTACTATATAGTGTCGTGTTTGGATGTATTCCTGGTTACGCGATTGTCGCTTAGTACATTAGATGGACGCGGAACATGGCACGTCATTGAAGATTTTAATTTGCTACTTGTGTACCAAGATCCCTACCACCTACTCAGAGTTGTTCAAGTATTTTGGTTATTAAATAAGTGGTGTATCGTAGATGCATGTATGAGTAAATTAGATGAAACTATTTGTTAATGAAATGATTACATGTGTATTTCAGATTAATAAATGTGTTTTTGTTGACATGAATCGTGTACATGTTCATATTCGAGAGTTAAGGGTGAAAAACACACTATTGAGTTTATATTTGGCGGTAATGTTGATGAAGTTTACGCTCAACTTGTCTTGATATATATATAATATTTCTTTTTAAATCGCATGTTTAAATAAAATTAACACATTTGAGTTAACTGAGAGTGTGTCTAAACGCAAATGTCAAAAATGTGTATATTGGTGCTAAAGAGATAACTTTCTCAAGATAAATATAACAATACCATGTTTATACTTGCTGAAACTATAGGAAATATATATTATTTGCAGTGATCTATAAATTATTATGTCGTCGTTATCGCAGATTCGTACTACATTACGAATACAATGTTTTGAAAGAAATTCACTTTACACAACCTGTGTGTATTCATATAAACGAATCATACTAGACTACAAAATACAATAAGTAATCATCTAAAAAAAACACACCAGCGAGCCAGATCGAACTCACGAATTAGTTAGTCCTGCAGACAGCGCTGTTGAACGCCACTTTGTTGCTCATGCGGCGCACTTTGGTTTGAACCAGGCGCTGAACGAAACTTGACTACTGTGTGTTTTATATTTTGTATTTGCGATTATTACATACAAATGTGTTGCCATGGTACAACATCCATGTTTCAATGTCCTCTATTTGTCTTCAGAGGAAATATGTTTTAAATAATGTTCAATGTTATATTAATTTACGGGTGTGAATAAGAAAAAATACGGATGTGCACAAAACTATGTATTGAACTCACCCTATCGATTGCGATACAGTCTGTTTCATTTCAAATTTCGAAAGATTAATAAAAGCGCAACTTAGACAAAATCTTAAAACCACTTCCAAGATTAGAGTTGTATAGATATTAATAAATCTGTGAGGCACAAAAAAGGGAAACTCCGGAAACCTGCAGTTATTACTGTTACATAATAAAACACCTTCTGGTTAAGTATACAGTATAAACGCAGTTTTCTGTTGAGACCCTATTTGCATTTCTCTGAGATAGCATATTTCAACCCTATGTATTGGCCAGAAAACAGTCAAGTACTGATAACAATATTACGCAACAGCGATAGTGTATTGAACTTTCAACATCCCAATGTATCTATAGATGAGGCGCCACCTTCTTCTATGGCACGATTATTAAGATTATTTTTTTTGCAACCAGGTCAGAGATACAATGCAGCTTAGTGGACTAATTGAAATGTAAAGTTGCTGATTGTGGTTTGTTGGTATACCAAAATGCATCAAATATTATTATACAATGTTGACAGTAGAAAAAGTATTACCCTACCTTTTAGACATCCATTGTCAATCGGCCTGTAGCCCTTTTTGTATAAAAAAATGACACACTTTCTTTCCATATTTTTATTTGTTTCTGTTTTAATATATCGACCAAATTACTGCTTGAGTATGTGATAACAATTATTACCTCATGCAATGCCTACTAAACAACAACGTGCAATCGATATCTATATAAGAAGTTAAGATAAGACGGTTGAAATTGATTTTCAACTTTTGTCTTGATCAATTTTTGTAACGTTTTTATTCTCCGCATAATTACACGGTTATGCAAATCCACAAAATATTAAGAACCACTTATAACTTACCATGCATCAAATAGTATTATGGAGAAACGTTCGACGGGAAATTCACAGGCGATATTTCGGAGAAGAACTAAAATACAGGCTAAATAATTGTGTCGCTTAACCTTTCTGGTAATGAGGAAAAAACAGTATAGTGAAGTTCTGTTTTAGTAAGAAACAAAGGTATGTATGTTATAAAAATATGTAAACTATTTTCAATATTATTTATGCATTTTGGTATTACAGAACGATGTACCAAGTGATGCAGAGCAAAAAATGTGTATTGCACACACTAAAACTATTGACAGTGCGAAGTCTTAAGACAGGAAATTCGCCGGGAGTGGACAACGTCTCTTCCGAGCTGATTAAGCACGTTGGGGAGGCAACGACTGCAGCAATAGTGGCACTATACGAAACGATCAGTGAGGAGAACAAGTGGCCCAAGGAGTGGACCCAGTCACTGGTCATACCCCTACCGAAAAAGGGCAATCTCAAGTTGTGCGAGAATTACCGCACCATTAGCAGGCTTGATTCAGAGCTGGGGGAGCACAATGGAAGAGACCTTTAACTGCAGAGTCATCATTGAGAAACACCTGCAACACCAACCTGAGCTCTTCCACAACTTCTTTGACTTCAAGAAAGCTTTTGGACCACGTGTGGCATGATTGCCTATGGCATGTTATGCGAGGATTTAACATTGAAGAAGGGCTGTTGAAAGTCATTCAAGAACTCGACGGAAACGCCAGCAGCGCAGTACTTTTCAACGGACAGCAGGGGGACTTCTTCAGGACATCAGTGGGCGTCCGTCATGGATGTCTGATCTCTCCCGTCCTGTACAACATTTTCCTTGAGAAGATAAAGCAGAAGACTCTTTATGACCACCACACCTTTTACTCCATCGGTGGAAGACCCATCTCCAACTTGAGGTTCGCTAATGACATTGACCTTATGAGTTGCACCAGCAGTGAACTTCAAGATCTCAACAACAGATTCTATGAGCATGAGCATACGGGATGGAGGTAAGCAAGGAGAAGTCAAAGATCATGGTGATCAACTACAATGCGGACATCACCATGAACGGCGAGAAGCTAGAAGAAGTTACCAGCTTTAAGTACTTGGGGGTAACCAAGTCCAAGGATGGTACCAGTACCTCTGCGGTCCGAATAAGAATTGCCACGGCGACCGCAGCGATGGCCAGACTGAGCAGGTTGTGGACAAGCAGTTCCATCAGCTTCCCCACTAAGTACAGGCTCTACAAGTCCCTCGAAGTCTATATCCTACTCTACGGCTGCGATACATGGACGCTTCACGCGGACACAGGGCGCAGGATACAGGCATTGGAACATAAATGTCTCCGAAAACTGCCCCGCGTCTCCTTTTCGGAGCACAAGACCAATGCGTACGCCCAGAACATGACTGCAATACTTGTTGGTCCACAACCGCCCCTACTTGAGACCGTCAAACGACGAAAGCCGGATTTGTTTGGACACGTCACCAGGCACGACTCTCTGTGCAAGAATGTTCTCCAGGACACGCTAGAGGGAGGTAGACGTCGAGGTCGCCAGAGAAAACACTGGATGGACAATGTAAAAGAGTGGACATCCCTTCCCATGGATGAATTACTCGCAGCAGCACACAACAGACCTCACTGTAGAAGGATTTCTGTATCGTTGTCCCTCATAAGCCCCCACTGGCCAAACCGATCAAGGGATTGATGATGATGATAAAAACTATTGAAAGCTAAAACCAAAATAGGCATTTCAGTATTAAACACATTTCGTTAATTAACACGTATATATTATACTTTGGGCACAATGATCCAGGTTTCTTTTTGAATGACATTGATGGCGAAAATAGTTCTGCCATTAATTAAACGTGTTAAATTCCATATTCTATTCACTATCTATCGAGACATGAACACTAAATTGGTACATGAACATGTGTTTCATATTTTGTACCACAAAAAATAATAAAACAAGAGCATTTTGTATCGTGTTAAATCTATGTTACCAGAGCACATCTAACGTTGAAATGTTGGCTATTGCTATTAGAAACACTGATTATTTATATGTTAACTTTCTTTTACGAAATATATTACGAAATTGTCGGTGATATGTAGCGTTATAGAGGTTTTAACAGAGAATCAATATTATATTTTGAGCAAACATTCCGGACTGCAGTCATTGTACTGAAACCCTTGCATGTTTTAAAATGTCATTTATAGTAATAGATGACCTACCAATACCATCCTCACAATTTTATTACCAGGCCAGTAAACAAACGAGGCGTTGTATGATAAAATTGGATACTATGTTCTCTTTAAACAATGTTAAAACGGCAGTTAAAAGATTAGAAGAATGTTTCGATGTTCTAAAATGTAACTTCTTAATTTACCGGGCTCTTTTTTTGTTGATGTTATGCATTATAAAAACATTTTATCTCATTCTTCAAACAAATAAGCTATGTTTCTATATTTCAAGTACATATGGGCCATTATTTGGACGGACCATTTCTCAGAGTTAAAGCATGCATTACCTTCAGTTAGACGTCTCGCGGATACTAATTATTTGCACACGTCGATTGATGTCATTATATCAGATGTTTTTGATAGATTTTCTCTTGAGTCAAAAATAAAATGACGTTGCAACTTCAGGGAAACACAACTTAACACCGAGTATAAGAATCTACGATTAATTTTAGCTGAATGCATTTATAAGTAAGGTCATTGCGACTTTCCAAATGTTTTATAATTATAACTTCTTAACTGACCACTTCACCTTAATTACCAGATGCCTATGGTTAACGGCCCGCCCTTCCAGGCAACGCCATATGCCGACCTTCTGGAGGAAAAACATAAGACCTAAAAGACTACGTTTGCGATATTGTTCTTGGTAAAAATAAACCAGAAAAGAAGTTTATTGTTATAAATTAAATTTAGTTTACATGTCCTTGATATGGTTTGTCTATGCGATATAGTGAAATAAAATTACTTACGTTAATTTTCCTATAGAAGCATGTTTATCGACTGTCGGTTTTATAAAACGTCAAGTGTTGAAACATTGATGACGCCGACCGTCAGATATTCGCAGTATTGGAAGATAAAACGTTCCGGGGATCTCTGTTTAGACTGACAATAGGTGGACGGTGTTGTTTCCATTGATTATAAATAAAACGTCCTGTATTGATGTAAGACGTAAGGAAATTTGACATTAAACATGTAAGCAATTTATTTACACATCAGTGGGTACAACAATATTAAAATGCAATTCAGATAAAAATAATACTTCTAGGATGATATTTGTCATTAAACAAAACAAATGAAGTTGTTATATCTTGAAGTAGAAAATACACGCGTGTCTGATTTGTGTCGTTCAATTATGGCAATAGTAAACGATCTCTGTCAAATACCGAAAAAGCTCTTTTCAGTCAAAGATATGCACATTGTAAAGCTGAATTATCGCGATGAGTGTTATATAACCCGTCTTGTAGCTTGCAAATGAATACGGTACGAGCTCGTTCGTGGACGTCTGATAAGGAGCATCCTCAAATATGTTAAATTGCATTTTAATGTACGAATATCTTTGATAGGGCTTCATTATAGCGAAATTACTCTGAATAAAGTTTCTTGTTTTTCTGTGCAATTCAATCAAATACGTTATTCAGATATCTTCTTCGTACAGCTTTTTTTCGAAAGTTCAATAAATATACAGGAAAGCAAACAATCTTAATCAAATGTATAGTCATTTACGGATTTAACACATTTCATAAAAACGTCACCATGATACAAAACTTGCACGCTTGTATACTCGGAATAAGTTCTACCAGAATTATTAGTTCTTATTCCCAAACCTTGCTTAACATCTAATCCTGTGTCAAAAGAGGATGCAAGAGCCACGATAGCCCGCGGTCAGATCTGTTTCTCACACTATTAGTATCGAGGTCGATTAGCGCAACATCTATAAGCGGCGAATGTAGCCTATTAACACCGGAACTCAAGCCTAGATGCATATACGTTTATTTATTTTGTGGCAATGTTATCATTGGTAAATCTTAATCGTTCGGATAATCAGATACGCGAATGTGGTTAAATTGATTGGTTCATACAACTAGTTAGCCGACTCGCCATTGCCACTAAACCAACTTTTACCAATTTTAATTAACCTATAACAAGTGATTGTACTACATGTATAACATTTATTCGGACGTTTAAATGAAGTCTTTTAATATACATTAACGTTGCCATTACTCTCCGCATTCTACACGTTTGGAGTAACGTTCGTAGAGTTACGTTAGAATTAAAATGCCGTCATGTATGATAACATATTATTCACAGGCTAATATGTCACTATATATTTTACGCACAAGCATTAGGTCCAGTTTTCCAAGAATGCGGTTCTAATAATGAATTTCCAGAAACATTATCACAGGAAAACTTATTGCTACCATCCGCTAGTCTTTTATTTAAGGCAAATAATCACATTCATATAGACAAAGTGTAAATAGAGTAAGATCAAGTAAATTAAATGCAAGTATCATCTAAATAATTTGTTGATGATATGATTTTAGAACCCAGCATTATAAATATTTAATATCCAGATCATCGGCATCGGAGGAAAACGATGTGATACAATGTGGCCAATGACATAGCTTTGAAGTATTTGCGCAATATGTATATTAAACGCAGTTATCTTCTATAATTCAAATAATCGTGACAACATTTTACATGTATACCCAATTATAAAATTAACATAAATGAACTTAAATAAATCTGAAAAGGTTACATAGATATATAAATATGAACATAAAGAAATAATAATACACGTTTGAATGTGTAAAAGGCGCCCAGAAGAATAGTAGCAAGACTATACTTGAATGTGCCACTGACATGTCTAATTATATGACTTTCTACAAACATGCGATTATTTTTTAAATATCATTGATCTAAGGTCAAAACATCGCAAGATCTGATGGGGACCCTCTTCCATAATGCATACTGGAATACAATTGAACTTTCATGGGAAGGTATTACGGTTACAAATTGTATCAGTTTAATTGATGTTTTTTATACTAAGTAACGCAATAACAATACTTTCTAATGATTTATTACAAGCCAAACAAATGTGTCAAAGCGGTAATGACTAGCATCACAATGAATATGATGTTAAATGAACTAGCAGCATGTACTATGTTTTGCCTGAGCCAGTAGCAGACGTAAACATTATATTCTACCGATGACTATATCGTCTAAGTGAATAGTCAACGAATCAATAAGTGCTTTTGTTTGAAGATCACCGAATCTTACGCATGCAAATACGTATGCAATAATTGAACCTTGTTTTCAGATTCGAGCAAATAATAATATTGAGTTGTAACAGTTGAAACGATGTACAGCAAATAGCGAAAATTTCAATGTCAAACACAGTTGATATTTCAACAAGTACGCCCGTAGTTAAACATGCATTTTAAGTTGCAATAACAGCTGTATTTCAATCCCTTCCACAGATTGTCGAATATTCTTAAGTATTATTAAATTGATCGGGACGTGTGTGAACGCTTGTCCTAACCAAGCTTCGAGATTTGACTTGTTTCTTTCCGTCTTGAACGTAAACACTTAGTTACCAGATGTAATTTGGATTGAAGCTCTGAAATAAAATTAAAGTTCAATACAAATCTAACTAGCGTAGCTTGAAAGAAGATTGATGTTATTGGAAACAGTAATTGGTTTCCTCAATAATTGAATATACATGCTGTTAATATTGAAGGAAGATGGGTTAAACCTTGAGTGTTTTGTGTTTCATAATTTTTCTCCAGACAGTGTTGCATTACCGTCGGTTCCCTATCTACAAAATAGGTAGATCAAATACTTAATTTATGCGCAACCTAGCATAAAAGACAAAAGGAAATTGTTTAGATAGGATGCATTTTATGCAATCTCTTACTTCTTTTATTCTTTCAAGTGATTCGTATCAATATATGAGTGGAATTAAACTGGTTATACACAGTTTATGGACGTTTATCGCTCACACGTTGACAAATATCAAATCATTACAATTTTAACCATTTCTTAATAAGGCACTGTGTTTGTTACGGTATAAAATGTGTTTTATTTTCACTCGTGAAAATATAACAAGTCCCTTTTCACTAAGGTCTGTAGAACACGTACAATTGTTACTGTATACAATCACTGCAAAATTAAATCTCCCTTCAGTACTCAGCAGTACTCATCAAATCAAGTTAACCCTCTAACTTCCCTTGTTCTGTATCTCGGACAATTACTATCTCAGTAATTTAGCTATCCAAATCTGAGAGGTAAGAACAGCGTGAAGACTGTGGCCCTTGTGGCCGCAGTAATGTTTACAGAAAATAATTAATGTTGCTTCAATGTAATCTTTTGTGAATCGAAATTTTGCTTTCTAGCTAAGTTTTACACCTTCATATAAACAAGATCGTATTTTATAGTATTTATTTATTGTTGTAATAAAGAGCATACGAGTCCTAACGCTCAAGATAACTGAAAAGTGTAAATGTTCATTTTTACATCATTTGTTGATTACTTATAAACAGTCGCATCATTCAAGTCATGAGTTCGGTTGCATTATAATCGTTACAATTGACAACATATGAGACACGAGAATTGAGACGAAATGTCGTAAGTCTTGCCATCAACAGTATGTTTATGTTCCAGCATGGCCGTTTTGGTTTAAAACACTAATGGAATTTCCGACAGAGAATGTACATATGTATTTCCTCTGTAAGTAATAATTGCTCTGGTCTCTGGGTGGTGTTAAATGGACTTGTTCACAGATTTTGGCATGTTTTGAAATTTGTAATTTAATGCTTTAAATTGATAAATATAAACATCAGAACTAAAGAGCTACAATATAAAAACAAGAATAAAAGTAAAACAGAAAAAAAGAGAAAAAAAGGTAAACCACTCCAGGGCCAGAACCACTTACCCATGAAGTAAAAAAGCCAATCGCCGAAACCACTCAGCCATCCGTCTTCACGTGTGTATTTGTGTAATTCAGAATTTATGTTAGGGTCGTCGTTGCATACATTATGTGCGGACCTGACCATCTGTCTTCAAATGGGTTGCCATTCATTTTATACTTTGTATAACTATCCACGTCTTGTAACAAAATATAACGATAACACAAGAAATCGATATTTTAAGAACGTTTCGCGTCTGAGACGCTTGATAATTTTATCAATTTCTAACGATGATTTTTCGTAAACGAAAGTGCATTTTCAGTATAAGTCTGCGGCATTAGCGTTATTTCGCACACTGATTTACATTGTTCATTTATTTCTTGAATCTGTGACAAAACGTTGAAAAATTCTCATTTTGATAAAATGTGAACAAGTCCCTTTAATTGTGTACACAGAGGAAGTAAAACATGAAAACACTTCCTACAACAGGAATAATCACATCATATCCTCTGATTTAGAAATAGCAACACAATATACTCACTGATTAAGAAATTACGATGTTCGCGAAAACTCGATATTTGAATATGTACTTACTGCCAGGTAACTATATTCTGACCTTACGGAGGAAAACTGTAAGCTTAAGAGGCTGCAGATCTGCATTTGTAAAAATAAACCATAACAGTCGTTTATTTAAATAATGTATCTGACATGCCCGCGATACTGTATGTCTAAACGGTAAAGTGAGATGAAATAACGCATATTAGTTTTCCAATAAAAACACGCATATTGACCGTCTGTTAATAAAACGTCAATCGTTTAAACATTAATGACGTCGACAGTCAGATATTCGCACTGTTGACAGATAAAACTTACAGGCATCTCTGGTCGCCCTAACAATGGGTGGGTGGTGGTGTTTCCATTCATTATATATAGAATGTCCTGTCTGGAGCTAGACACGGGAAAGTTTAACATTTAACAAGTTAGCAATGTGTGTGTGCTACATCAGAACGTACAACGCAATTGAAATGCAATTAAAATAGTTTAAGAATGACGTATATAAAGAGAATAAAGTTGTCATCTATGGGATTAGAAAATACACGCAAGTCTGATTTGTATCGTCCACATATTGCAATAGAACACGATGCCTGTTTAATACCGAAATGCACACTGTTAACTTATGCCATTCAACTATCGCGAATAATGTTCTATAACCCGTTTTAATACGATAACGGTATAAGCTCGTTAATGCAAGTCCGATAACGCAAACTCTTATGTTAAATTGTATTGCAATGTACGAATATATTTGATACAGCCTCATTATAGCGAAATTACCGTGAACACATTAACTTGCTTTTTGTGTTAAAATCACATCCGTGTTTCAGATATTTGCAATGGACAGCTAACTTTCGCCATCTAAGTTTTAATATAGAAAAGCGAACACGAGTAATCGAATGTATTGTCATTTACTCATTGGAAACATGTATTTAAAATGCTACCATATGTTTACTCCTTGCCGTTTAAACTGAATACAAACGATGCACGTATTTATGCTCGAAAAACATTTTCACAAAATTGTGTTGCTTATTCCCAAACCTTGCTTTACATCAAATTCTGTGTCAAGAAAGGATGCAACAGCCATGATAGACCGCGGTCAGATCTGTATCTTACACAATTAGTATCGTGCTCGGTTAGCGCCACAGCTCTCAACGGCGAGTGTCGTGTATTGCCATTGAAACTCAAGCCTGATTACGTATACGTTTATTTATTTTTTCTCAATGTTATCCTTGGTAAATCTTTATCTTTCTGATAATCACAAACACGAATGTTGGTTAATGAATTGGTTCATACAGTGAGGCTAATAGCAGTTCGCATTCCACCTACATTATACTGTGAGTGTACTTTAACATTAGTTCTGACGTTAAAGGAAAGTCTCTTAATATGCATTGACGTTGATAGACAACTATTATTTCACGATTAAGATATTACTAAAATGATTATAGGTGATACCTAATTTATGAAAAAACTAAATTTGATAACAATGTATTAAATTAAATCAGTAAATACCAAGACATTATTGTATACAAACATATTACCCAAAGGAAACCAACTGCTGGTCCTACCCAGGTAACGGACTCAAGAATATATCATTAGTATATAAGACTTGCAATTTAAATATTTTATAAACACATGTACCTGGGTTTTAATTGTCTTTTGCCAGCTATTGTCGACAGTTGAAAATTATGTCGTTATTAAAAAAGCCACTAACAAGTGTAAGTCAACTAAAAAAAACAGCAATAGATGTTGTAGCCATTCATGAATCCAAGTCTATTTTAAGCCTATGTTATATTATCCATATGTTTGTATTTATACATTCCAATAACACATACAACAAACAAAGGCATATCGGTAATCATATGAGCCTATTTATCTGTCAATAATCTTCTTTGTAGGCTTAGTCGTTGGCAGACGCATTTAAATGTAAGTATATTCAGTACTTACATTAGAACATGCATGGTAATGTTCATGTGTATGTCGATACAAACACTTCACAATATGTAATTTCTTGTACAAGAACAGTAATATAATAAGTGCAACAGCCATGAACATATAAGAATACAAAGTGATGTTATCTTTGGAACACCTGTGGAAACAATGACCTATGCATCATAAACCGTTTATTACATGAATGAAAGAAAATGTATAATAAAAACGTCATAGTATTCAGTTTGTTGGAAATATGATTGTGTAAGTAACAAAATTTATTATATATCAAAACTAAGTATTTCCTGTTTTATACAAGCTTATACAACACTGGAACAACACGTATAAGCCCATTTATTAATTACACAATAAACAAGAAATTATACAAATTAATGTTTAAAAATACTTGTTGCTACTGATTGTAATGACACGGTCTTACTCAAAATGATCATTACACAGTAGTTAAGAAAATCAGTGGTTTTATTTACTTATGGTTCGTTATTTCTATTATTAAGTGATACATCTTTTTGCAGAAACTGGTCGACCTTTTAAATTAATTTCATAGGTTGTTTCATATTTCTTTAACATTGTTTGCAAATTATCAATTTAACTTCTCTTTGATATTGTTTGCGCATCTGATCTGTGTTATGTCATAGCTGCTTTGTTTACAGACATACATATATAGAATCTTCACAGTTGTATAACAGCTCACGTATCGTCCATCACAATAAACCCACATAACCAATAAACAAGATCACCTTATAGTTTAATAATAATTGTTATCTTACAAACTTTCATAGTACCAGAATCCCTCCTTTGTTGATTTCTGGAAACCAAACTGTCAGCTTTGCTCAATATAATGGATTGTGTGATGCCCATTGCTACGCAGAACAGCAAGTATCGGCTTAATCAGTTCTTGATGACATGATTTCAGAACCAAGCATTATATCCCAATATTCGGATCATCGGCATTGGACGAAACAGCTGTAATACGAGGTTCCCGATAACATAACGTTGAAGTATTTTAGGAAACAGCTGTAAAAACAAGCTGTCCTATAACATAGCTTTCAGGTATTCGAGGAAACAGCTGTAAAACTAGATGTCCTATAATACAGCTTTGAAGTATTTGAGGAAACCGCTGTAAAACAAGCTGTCCTTTAACATAGATTTGAAGTATTTGAGGAAACAGCTGTAAAACAAACTGTCCTATAACATAGTTTTGAAGTATTCGAGCAAACAGCTGTAAAACAAGCTGTCCTATAACATAGCTTTGAAGTATTTGAGGAAACAGCTGTAAAACAAGCTGTCCTATAACAAAGCTTTGAAGTATTTGCGAAATATTGATCTTGAAATCAGTTGTCTGTTAAAATTAAAATTTATCACGATTTATTGTACATGTCTACGCAAGTAGAAAATGAAAATAATTGACCTTTAATTTGGCATTAAAATTACATACATAAATTAATATTGATATGAAGAAATAACAATGGCAGTATGAATGTGGTTTATATGCCTTAAAACACGAATGTCTACGATAATGAGATTATTCATTAAATATCATTAAACTAAGGTCAAAATATAATACATACTATAAATATACTTGTTTATGAATGTATACACGCCACACAAAGGTATTACACAAGTTATAAAAAACATGGAAATGCAATTTGATGTTAAATGCACTTGTAGCGTGTACTATGTTTTTAATGAGGCGGCGGTCGACGTTAACAGTATGTTCTACCGATGAATATCACATTTAAGTCAATGGTAAACAATCAATAAGTGATTTACAATAGGTTCACCGTGTCTTACTTATGCAAATACATCTGCAATGATTAAACTTTCTTCAGATTCGAACCAATAATGAACTGAATTGTAACACCTTAGCAGATTTACAGCAAGTATTGAAAATTGCTATTTAAACCCCAGTTCACAATACTTCCAAATAAAAATGTGAATATTGCTTTACAGTTGCAAATAAAATGCATATGAGATCGGTATGCTACGGTCGTCTATAGCATACTTAACATCTAATAGACTTACAGTTTTTAACCAACAATTAATGACATTGACTATTCCAATGCGGTGATAGAGCTTCACTAATTTACTGCTTGTGTGTTTTGTTTGATGTATTTCCTTTATCGTATAGTAACACTTTCTGCTGGAAACAAGAATTACTCTCCTTATAATTCTTATGGAGTTTCATTATTGGTAAATTTATTAACATGTGTGCTAGATGTTTAGAGAAAAATCACACACACACTTATCTGTGGGTTTAAGCCAAACTAACCCTTTTAATCGTTTCAAAATCACATACAATATCAACTGTAACTAAAGTTTGGAAACAACAAAAACACAACAGTTGTGTTGGGATACAAATCATCCATTCTTATCTGTATATTTTTTTATTGATTTTGTTTATTTGAAATGAGATCCTATGCTTTTAATGCTTTCTTTCGCGTGTATGTTTTGTGCTTAATTCCGGGTTAGGGCTGAGGTTAGGCTAGCCATCAATCGGTTTTAACCTGCAATGCTTTTCAGCATCCGCTGCGAAGCGGTGACCTCAGTTTCACTAAGTTGTATGTTTTATGTCGTGTTGTACGTAATGTCCTGTATTGTAAAGTCAATTGGTCACTTAACGTATATAAAAGACTAGCGGAAGTTATAAACCCTTTTTTCTCCGGTTGATTTCTCGGGCTTTAATTGTTCTAATATGTAGGTTCAAGAGATAACACCAGGTGAACAGGAGTTTCGAAAGTATACAATGTAGTGTAGTTATCGCAACACGGCAGCCGATCTGTATCTCCGACAATTACTATCGCGGTCAATCAAAGGTTAGTGCAGCGCGTCGACTAATCACTAGGTCGGCTTACAGCCGCGCGAAAGTTTACAAAAAAAATATTGGTTCCATGTACTCGTCGGTTAATCGGAATGTTTATATCTAACTAGATTGTTTTAACTTCGTATACAAAGTTCGTGTTTTATATTGTTTGTTAATTATTGCAGTAATGTGAAAACTAGTCTTAACATTCAAGAATAGCAAAACATGTGAATATTAATGTTTACACCATATATTGATTTCTAATTATTTTAGCCGTTGCAATTTGTGAACGTATACATATGAGATGCGAAAATTAAGAAGACACACACACATAAATAACCATTTCAATGGCAACTCCGTATTTCTTGCCATGCATATCTTCCAGTATTGACGTTTTGGTATAGAAAATATTTCTTGAGTGTAAAAACTCTCGTGGAATTAAGCTTTCCGAAAGGGATCAGAAGTAGTTATTTCCTCTGTGTGCAATAGTCGCTCGGGTCTTTGGGTCATGTTAATTGTTTACAAATATGTAGTAAATAATGGAAACACTGTCTAAAAACAGACAACGACTCAGCCTGTCCACTGATTGAGAAATAACAATGTTCGCGAGAAGTCTAGATTTGAATATGTTAATGCAATAAATACATAACATTACCACAAGTGCCAGTGGGCTCATCATGTTACATATTTAGATTTATGTCTTTTAGCATCTAATTCAACTAAGTCTACAAAATATTTAATGACGCGATTTATGTTAACTGTCGTTTTTAATCAATCCATGCAAATATAAACTTCCTTTAATAATAATAAACCCAACGTGTAATAAAACAGTTTGGGACATGTAATGGAGCTCATTTTGAACGTAAATGGCGGCATTCTGAGACGGAAACATGTATAACAAAAAACATATTTTCTGTTTCTTATAATGATGAATTTGTTCTGTTTTTGGCTTATTAATTTATTAAGTTATCATTTTTTTATATATTTATATAGCAATTTTATAAATCATATACGTTTTGATTAAATGTATTTTTTTGTTTTATTATGAGTACCGTTAGTTTCGTTTCTGTTATGTTTCATGTCATGTTTACATATAAAGCCGACCTGAGCAATATTAAAATAATTCGTTTTATAAGTAATTAAATTCTGATATATGTCTAGCATCTAAAATATCTTCAATGGATACCTCCATATAACCGTTTTTATAAGTAAATGAAATTCTGATGTAACTCTAACTGCTTAAATTTTTTAATGGATACCTCGTCCACAGATTTCATGGATGACAAATGTTTCAAAACATGGCATCACTCAAGGATCCGTCTCCGCGTTCTGTACGTCTCGATGTTCACCTGGAATACTAATACCTTAGTGTTCTCAGATGGAATCCAATACCTTAGTGTTCTCGGATGGAATAACAATACCTCAGTGTTCTCAGATGGAATACCAATACCTTAGTGTTCTCAGATGGAATACCAATACCTTAGTGTTCTCAGATGGAATACAAATACCTTAGTGATCTCAGATGGAATACCAATACCTAAGTGTTCTCAGATGGAGTACCAATACCTCAGTGTTCTCAGATGGAATAACAATACATCAGTGTTCTCAGATGGAATACCAATACCTTAGTGTTCTTAGATGGAATACCAATACCTTAAGGTTCTCAGATGGAATACCAATACCTTAATGTTCTCAGATGGAATACTAATGCCGTAGTGTTCTCAGATGGTATACCAATACCTCAGTGTTCTCAGATGGAATACCAATACCTCAGTGTTATCAGATGGAATACCAATACCTTAGTGTTCTCATATGGAACACCAATAACTTAGTGATCTCAGATGGAATACCAATACCTCAGTGTTCTCAGATGCTATACCAATACCTTAGTGTTCGCAGATGGAATACCAATACCTCAGTGTTCTCAGATGGAATACCAATACCTCAGTGTTCTCAGATGTTATACCAATACCTTAGTGTTCTCAGATGGAATACCAATACCTTAGTGTTTTCAAATGGAATACCAATACCTCAGTGTTCTCAGATGGAATACCAATACCTTAGTGTTCTCAGATGGAATACCAATACCTTAATTATCTCAGATGGAATACCAATACCTCAGTGTTCTCAGATGGAATACCAATACCTTAGTGTTCTGAGATGGAATACCAATACCTAAGTGTTCGCAGATGGAATACCAATATCTCAGTGTTCTCAGATGGCATACCAATACCTTAGTGTTCTCAGATGGCATGATAAGAATCCCAATCAATTAGTATTCAATGAAATATAGTATAGACTAGGCAACGTTAAGATGTTGTTACTATAATCTGGTTCGCTGTGATAACATCCTTGGAGACGAATAAATAACGACAGGAATGATTCGCCAAATGTTTAGACAAAGTGTTCACCACAATAAGTAAATAATATAATAAATAAATAAAAAATAAACGGATGCATGAAGGAATGGATAAATAAATCAATGAATAAATAAATAAAAAAGAAAATGAAAGAAATAAATGAATACAAACATACAAAAATAAATAAATAAATACTTCAATAAATATTTGTTTTAATACGACAAGGTGTCAGCGTTGCCCAGTTAATAACTGAACAAAATTCTTATTAATTATTAAGTCTCATTGCTCATACACGAAACAATCAAAACAGATTTTGTTAGTTTTCAGTCAGTATTATTAATGCTTTAATTATTCAAATGAATTAAGCGACATGAACATTAACATGACATGTTCATACAATAACAGAAGATGACATTTATGCCATATTACGCGGAGATTGACACATAAGGACTGTGTTGTTATTTTATACTTTGGAATACATAGATTCAGTTAGGCATGTCGTATAGGCTTAAACAAACTGTTTACACGTACTATACTCATTGATTAAGCTACATTTCATGTTAAACGACCTTTCGTGATAAAGCTTAGTGCTTTCATTGTAATTTAATTTACATACAACCAACAGTTATGATCAATGAAGCGATTACTGGAACGTGTGGTACGACAGAAGCGATACGTAGAACATATTGTGCGACAGAAGTGATACGTGAAACATATGCCGCGACAAAAGTGATTTGTAAAACATATTGTGTAACTGAAGTTATATGTGGAACATAAGGTGTTACATAAATAATATATGGAACTGAACAAAATTTGAAACATATGGTGTAACACAACTAATATGTGGAATATAGGGTGTTACACATCTTATATGTGAAACGTATGATGCGGTTTAAAATCGGTGCTTTGCAAGTCACCCTAGTCATTTATCATGTGCAATATTAAGCGATATTGAGGTGATTTGCAATTTAAACTATGTGTAATAAATGTAATAAATCGCCTGACAGCACTCTTTTATTTTTTTTCGCCATTTTTTTTTAGCTTTTAACAATTTTATTCATGTTTATAAGTTCTACTTAGCACAGCATTTAACGCTTAACGTCAGTTGCTTCTGATTGACTACGGGCTTTCGTGTGTAACTCCAAACGCCAAAGATACTGTTGAACCTGAGTGCCAAAGCGTTTACAATGTTTAATCAGCAAAAATTAACAAGCAGGAAATGAGTATATTAGTTATTTATGTTAGAACGAAGTAAGTTGACCTGTAGCGGCATACCCACGTGATCGTGTCAGGGATAATTGCCTTTCAATAGTTCGCGTTGCAGCACGTTCCAGTTGCTCCGGAAAGGAAAACATCGCATGCCAAACGTCTTGCTGTGGTGAAGATGCTTGTTACCGTTAAATAATGTGTTATTTATCGGAAATACACTTTTGTGAAAATCGTTTAAATGGTTTTTTTTATGGAAATACATTTTCGTGGAAATCGTTTAAATGTTAGTCTAACTTTTTTATTTTTGCTTACATAACGTCAAATGATCGCTTTAAAGACTAACACAGTCTGATTAGTTTTTTTATATTATAAGGTATACCATAAACCAAACGTTTGTCTCTTGCAGTCAATACTTGCATTATCAGAACGGAAACATGCGAACAGAGTAAAGCATGCAATCTTACAGTGCACTTATTTGCGCGTGGACATTAAATATGAAGTATGCGAACGAACGGTTACATTACACATTCCTCTTGTGATGAATATCGGGCATGACAAGCGTGGCAAATATATTGTACACAACAAGTCCTCTTAAATAGTGTTGTGGTATAAATCACCTGTATCACCAAAAGTGAAGAAACCCAGTCAAGCCGTTTTGACCTCTATATCAATATTGTGCTTAACAACTCATTTTAGTTGTGTCTGTTGTTTGAATTACTTTTTATTGTAAAACCAGTTGGTAACTTGCCAAAGATAAAGGCTTGCGGTTGTTGACAAATATGTGTCTTTATAATTCTGCAGGCGATTCATGTATCTAATTTCAAAGTACGCTTAATACTTTACTAATCTTTTATATGTATTTAAATTGCCGAGCGTTTGAGCTTTATATGTAGGTAAATTAAGTATAAACATTTGGAGCAGTTATATACCCAAAATATAACTTTTTATACTATTATTCGAAGGCGCATTAACCGACCGCTTCACAAATACGTAAACATATAAGCACTCGCAAAAACAGGACGTTGCCTTGTCGTCTTTCATTTCCTTAACAAAAGATTTAAATTCAAATAGATTAATATAAATTTACTTATTCGACCAACCGACCGAAAAATATACTTATTCGACCAACCGATCGATCGACGGAATTCTCACCGAATATTTCACGGTTCAATATAAGAAGTGCATCAATCACACGGTTCACCTCGTGTTCCGATCGTCAAGAGATACGTTCACCTCCAGAATTCATACAACAAACGTCGTCACGTAAGAAAATGGGAGAGCTCAGAACTTTGTATTTGAAAATTGGCGAAATATGCGGAATATTGTTTTGTACGTGGATTTACTTTGCGTGTTTATATACTAGGAGCCGACAGTACTTTCAGTGCGGTAGTTTTCTTTTAACTTAACGCTTCGTTTGATGCAGAGTTCAGTTGATATCCTGAAGGGCATAATGTGCGGTTGAATGATGTAAAGAAGTTATTGTTTTTGGATTTTATTGTTTGTTATATTTGTTTAACTTCACTTGACATGTTCAAGCGAAAAATAAGCTCAAGCCCAGAGGCATAAATCTACAGTGTTGAGATTAGACAGGTGTGATTCATTGTCGTCATGTTGTTTCAAGGAATTACACTATTATTGCAACATCGAAAATTGTGAAGTTTGATAGATACTAGTTTCTTTCTGACCTGCTTTTGGACTCCTTTCATTTAATGAGTAAGAGATGGCCTTCAAACGAAGATAGTAAAAAGGGTGTATTTAATCAAATGTTCAATGGAGATGCATGGAATGTACTTTTTACAAGCTAAGTGTGAACGTGAATCTACTGAAGGTAAAATAATCTTGCAATATAGAACATGTATTTATTTGAAATGTGTTAAATTGGTTAATGTTTTCATAGTTTATTTATATGTGCCGCAATATTGCACGTGGCGCTTACACGGAAATACTCTCTCCAAAATTTTACAAAACCACATGGCATCGCTTAACAGGTTTATATTTGTCTTTATAAGTCATTTATTACTTGGAAAACAGAAATTCTTTATATACAACAGAAAACGTGGAATTGAGCAGATAACAAGGCGTAATTTTACACTACGTACAGCATGTGCGCGTTTGATTAATACAGTATCTTCCGTTATATACTGCTGATATTGTTTACCGTTATAGCATAATATTGTTGTTACGTTCCACTGATTACATTGTGCGATTATCAGTAAGGATTGATCTTGATAATACAGCGTACAAATTGAATCAACATGTTTTTATTTCACATGCATATATTTACATTTGAAATCGGCTACTCGAGCTGACAGAGCTAATGCTAACTCTTAGTTATATTAGATGCGTGTGTTACATAGCAAGTTGAAGTTAAACGTGTTGTTAGGGTTGCTTTCTGTCGCTTGGTTTGTGATTTTTTCCTTGACGCCTTATGTTTTCGATCACTTTGTCAAACAATATAATGCCATATCGAGTGCCATAGTTTTAGCGGGCGACGTTATCAGGACAAAGTGTAAATTGTCGCCCGCTGAATATTTATACAACACACGGCAGAGCGGGACCGAACGTGTATAATCAGCCTGCTTTCGAGATAACGGCCGAGGGTTTTTTGTCCGAGGGACATTATGTGGCAAGTGCCGATCATTGACGTCAGGCCTAGCTCTGCCGTATGTTATCGTTTATATTACATATCCTCTTATTGTATTCCCTCACTAACATTTAATACCTAACCAGCTGTCCGTACCTTTATATTTGATCTAACTGATTTCGAAATTTCTGTGACGAAATACACCAGTTTAATCTAGACTCTCTGGATTTTAGAGATACAATTCGGGCATTGGTGGTCATTTAACAGTTAAATATTTATAAAAAAAGCATCGAACGAATTCAAAAGTATTCCGGATTAATTGTTGTCATGCGTAATTTGAAACTTCGAAAGGCATACATTCAATTGATGCCACCAGTCATTCCATTTCCTGTTTTGTGTCAGAATATTTAGCATTTGATGCAAACATTTCCCAAAATGGATTGAATAAAAATAAAAATAGATAAAGGGCTGTGAAAAAAAATAAAAGTGCATATCGCTGTAATTTTATTTTTTATTAGAATTAGAATAAAATTGTCACTGAGTTAAGCATGTCGTGTACTAAATTTTGTTGTTTTGGTGACTCCTGTTTAAGTTCAAATAGTGTCACAGTTCTAATCTACAGTACAGTTTCAGTTGCAATCGATATTTTTAGTATACCAATTGTGTTCTACGTTTAAAAAGCATATCATTATGTTCGATTCTTTCGTGAATTATATTTATTACCGTTGGCTAAGACTAATGTGGACGCCATTTTGTTCAGTTGAAGTGAAATTCATTTAAAGTAAAGTGTTATATATTTTTAGATCAACCAAACCTGATGAGCCCAACACGGCTTGGACAGAGGGACAGACGATTAACTTAAAATCTCAATTACATTGAAAACGTGATAATTCACATGCGAAGCCGTTCACAGACTTAAGAGAGCCGAGTATTTCAGAATGAGATCTTCTCCAATACCGATAGCTGAATACTGAATATTGGACTGTTAGAGGCAGAGAGGCAGAGATTTTTGTTCCACTCGAAGGCGAGAACAGTTCGGATCAACTGCGACTGTCTCAAACCAAGAAATGATTAACAGCATTTTGGATTAAACCAATATCAATTTACAATTAGTTATATAGTATAGCATGAAATGCTTACTTATAATGAGTGTATTTCTTTTCATTTATGAGGTAATATGGCAAATTGTTCATGTGTGCATGTAGCGTTTTGTGAGGATCCGGGTGACTTGTTCAATGGAACAGGCGGAAATCAAACGGAATTGTTAGTGAAATTCTCCGCCATTAAGAAGCAAAACAGTGTTGTCGGCAGCAGCATCATGTTCAGCATGGGCGTGTTTGGGAACGTGCTGGCGCTCATCGTGCTTCACAGGTCACCGGGGGACCAGAAACGGAAATTGTTCTACAGACTGGTTGCCGGTCTAACGTTAACTGACCTTGTTGGTACAACCAGTCTGAGTCCGTTTGTGATTGCTACCTATCTCAATGATTTCAAATGGATCGGTGGAATTCATGTGTGTAAATACTTCGGATTTATGATGGTGTTCTCCGGAGTGGCAACGTCTACAATAGTGTGTTTAATGGCCATCGAAAGGTTGATTTGCATAAGACATCCTTATCTGTATTATGCTCGACTCCGCAAGAAGCATGCTTATTATTTTCTTCTCAGTGCCTGGATTTTCGCAGCGTCAGTCGCGAGCTTACCTTTAATTGGGTTTGGAGATATAATTCTGCAGTATCCGTACACCTGGTGCTTCATTGACTATTATACAGACAATACAACCGATCGAGGATATAACTGCTTGTTTGCATTCTTAGAACTCCTCATGATTACTGTGACGGTCACGTGTAACTGTATTGTACTGTACACGCTGTTGCGCACAAAGATGCGTGGTCTGTCCGGTCGGAAGAATAGCTTCACGGACTCCCGGACGTTCTCCGGTTATTCGCGGCGCTACGCGGAGTGTCAGATGGCGGTGCTGCTGATCGGGATCACCGTGGTGTTCAGCTCATGCTACCTTCCACTTATTGTAAGTGATCTGAACAAGTTCACAAAATATATAACATGGGGCGTTATTTTGTCAATGTTTGGGAAGGAAGGAATAAAATCAATATTGTAACGGTTAAAACACATTTTTATTTTCAAAAGAACAATTTCTCTAAAAGTTAAGGGTCCAATTTTTCCAAAGCCGGTGTAAAATTCATCCAATATTTTAAATGATACAGCAAAGTATGTACATATAATGCCCATGATTTTCATCGTTTATTTGTATTTAATATATAATTTTATTGATTGTATAATAATTACTACATTGTTTTATTTACGTACATGTATCTGACAAAATCGTGAGTTGAATTTTCAAAAATGAAAATAGTTCCAAACCGTAAACAGACTTATAAAGGCATTTAGGAAAGTCTGTACAATATCAGAACTTAAGGTGTTTAGCATTGCATGGTCATGTTGTTCCCAGGTTATAAGGTGTGGAATATTGTGGCCATGACTATTATCAGGTCTTTAATACCACGTTATGCGATTATTGATAAATTTGTATATAAGATTAATGTAATTAAACTTCACTAAACTTAAAAAGCCAATGTAAGGTACATGTTATGATTTATACTTTATTATATTAAGTAACTTGTCTTATCAATACTGATCATCAGTAAAATCTTATTTTATTAATGTATCTAGTCCCTGGACAATAATGTTGTCTATTTGTACATTGCAGCTTCAATTATCATAGTTTATTTTCTTCATTTCCAATTAAGTTTGTGTCTTGATCTATTGTCAACACCAAATTCAAATCTTACCTTTACAGACATTCCACAACTGTATGAAATTTTCGAAATAGGAATCTCCAAATACAATTTGTGAGTTTTAACACACACACTTAGACAAGAAAGAACTATATTTATCAGATACAATTACGCATTCAATAATAAAATTATTTTGGTCATATAACCATAATTAAAATGCAAATATAAAACTTATAACACTTGCCCTGTTTAAAGACAAATTAAATCCAAATATTGTTATTATTATCTAGTTAAAATCGGAATGGACATATGTTGAATAAATGTGTGTGGTTAAATATCAGCAATGTCCAACTTTGGTAAAAGGGGAGTAATCCGTCAACTCATTGAAATGTGAAGGTAATTATCAACTAATTGTTTAATAGAACATACTTTCAAAGACCAATGTGTGCCTATGTTAAATAACGTAAATAAGACAAACGGTAAAACATAGAAAACAATGGGCAATATGAACAAAATTAAGCACCAATTTAGCGACGTCATTACAAATGACGTTTCCTCATAATGAGGCTTCCCGAATTAAGACAAACCTAAAAGCTCCGAACAAGCCATAATTATTAACCGTAGAGCTTCCCAGTTCAAATTAAAAATCATTAACGCAGAATATTTAGACCATTGAATTTCATTTTAATTACAAAATGTTTAATTTCAACCAGAGCAACACAATTACAGCTTTGTTATCAGAACAAAGAAATTTCTTTGAAAAAGAATCTCGGCGATTATATAATACTGGTCTCATGTATGCCCTACATAAACAATATCTATAAACAAGACTTATGAAATATTGTATTAATCGATCACCATTATCCGTATATGTAAGCGTTCATTTTCTCAACTTCTGAAAAAGGCTTAAGATGTCAAAACTGTGTTTTGTCCATTCTTTGCACGTACAATTTCGTATAGATAATAATGTGTGTACCTAGAGGTATATACGGAAAATTTCAAATTATGCATGTATACTCTTGTATAAAAGTTTCGTATAAACCTACATGTTTTTGATATGTGGTTTAAAAATGATTTTATTTTTAGTTTGTACATACTACATGTTATTGTTAATTTAACATCTTCCAAGTCCTTTCTTACACATGAACGTCATACACCCGTTCATAATAAAATGTTCCAGTTTTATTGACCGGAACAAAGTACTTTAATAATTAAATATATATACTTCACAAACAGCGTGTTTATACATGTTCAGTGTTAATTCGTAAATCAAATACGACAACTAGATTGCCAACTTTTACTTTTTAAGTAGTCATCGATACATAGTCATAGTATTTAAGTACGAATCATTATAAAGTTATTGTTTTAAAATATTCATCCATTTATGGTCATCATATTTAAGTATTCATCAATATATAGACATTGTTTTTCAGTATTTATCCATGAATAGTCATTTGGTTAAGTAATATTTTATATATATATTCATTGTAGTTTATATTTATTATAATATAGTCATTGTTTTTAACTATGCATTTATATATGGCCATTGTTTCTAAATATTCATCCATAAAGGACATTGTTTCAGTATTTATCTATATATGGTCAGTGTTTGTAAGTATTCATCTATATATGATCATTGTGTGTACGTATTTATCTATATATGGTCAGTGTTTATAAGTATCTATCTATATATGGTCAGTGTTTATAAGTATTCATCTATATTTGGTCATCGTATTTAAGTTTTCATCCATATAATAATGGTCATTGTATCAAAACACTAGCCGGTGTCGGAGAGTACTTTACTTTACGGATTTAAACGAAGTTTACAATATCGCTGAATTAGGTTTTTCATTGTTTACGAAGATATGGTGAAGAAATATGCTGCGTGCAAATGTTTAAACATTTATTTGTAAGTCTTTGTCAATTCTTCAACATTGACAATGAATGTCTTGGTGAATACAAGTTATGTTCCATTCAACCAAATACTTCATTCGCTATACATAATCAACGGATATGTATGCAAGGATTTACAGTAATGAATATTCTAACGCGCCATAGTATTACTCTTGCCATAATAATAATGCGATGTACGGTTTGATGACAGTCATGTTTTGCTGGTAAAAAACACGCAATTAATACACAGATTATGAAGGGAAATAATAGAAAGGCAGGGTAAAACTGCAAATAAAGAAACAACACTCATGTGACATTTCTAACACATATGTTATTACATGCTCAGTTAGTCGAGTCTTGTTTCAGTCAATGAAAAAATCATTCATTACAAAACTGTACATACACGGAACAGATAATGTCGGTTATAAAGTATTTTTGTTCCATCCAGAATTATGGATATCATATGACTCATATTTGATTAAGGGATCTCCTTGCTGGAGCAAGATAAACAAAATGACAAGCAGACTTTTGTAAGATCAAAGTTAGAGACAAAATTATCACAATAAGTCATACATGCGATATTTGACATCGATGAGTTTGCATTGTTGAGTTTTGTTAAATAAGCTATACAGTCTGCGCAGTAATTAATACAACTGACTATCATTAACATCACTTGAAACATACCAAACATATCAACGCGTGTATTGTTGGGTTAATTTTTTCAGATTCGCATTGTAATCAACCAAACGAAGCTACTTCCTGTGAACATGAGCACCGATCTTCTCATTATCCGCTTCGCCTCGCTCAATCAGATCCTGGACCCCTGGGTATACATCCTCCTGCGCCGTGAGGTCGTCTCTCGTCTCATCTTCACCATCCGGAAACTCGCATCTCCTAAAACCACGAAAGCACAGATCCAAACCATCCGCCGGCAAGACGTGGCGTATTCCGCCAAAGACTCAAATTTCACGTGTTGTTCTTTCTGTTTTCATTGTTTATGTGATCCACCCCTACAACGGCGCGCTAGTTCGGTGTCCGGGAATTACTGTAGCAACTACATGGCCGGTTCAATGTCCTCAAGACTTCCGACCAACAAGCTAGCCATTGGAGTTATCCGAAACGTAATGCTTCCGAATACCGGTATTGACTCATCCGCCTCGAAAGCCAGGCGCTCGCACGTTATCGCAGGGCTGAAACGGCAAGCGTCTGTTGATTTAGAAGTAATAAGTAACCAGCCAGGTAATCAATGCGTTCCATTAATGAAACCTTTTGACTCTAGCCGCGGTTATGCAGACTACAGACTAAGTGATTCAGACAAGATACTTAGTGATAAACCTTTGACTAACATAACCAAAGAATCTCCTGTGTAACATTCCAATTACTTGTCCTCCTTTCAAAAAAATTGCTGTCATACTAATGTATACTAGCTTGGTGTTCATCTATTGTAAAATAGGTATTTTTCGAAACAAAATATGTTATATATTGCATTAAATCAGCATTTTTTTATGATTACGATTCCGCTCGCTTGATTATGTATGAGCGTGTTTGTTCTGTTGAATGTACCTATATTTGTTTGCAATTCGTCTATACTTTTCTGGTGTTTTTTTTATATTGAAATGGGATTAAATGGACAGAATTTCAATCCAAATATATGAATTCGTGTTTTCCCAGCTAGCGCATCTGTATTGGTACAACGCATCCAGGGTAACTCAAGAAAACGCGTTTGTATCAATCGAAATCCAAACTGCTTTTTGACGTATGTTAAATTTACATGAACATAGTTTAAATAACAACATTAACTTATGATGAATTGCTGTAGTCACATTTATGTTAAACAAAGGGTAAATATACATATATATAGGATCTGACATGAGTTGTCATATCATACCATATTTTATAAAACGAGTTCAGGAATTTTGTAAGTAAGCGAGCCTTTGGCGAGCTTACTAACGAATTTCCTGGACGAGTTTAATAAAATATGGTATGATATGACAACGAGTGTCAGATCTTTTTTATCACATGCTTTTAAACTAAATAAAATGCATCTTAATTGACCAAACAAATGCGGATAGATGTAAATGTTGTTTACTATCATGAAGTCATTTCATGTTGAGGACGTCATTTCACCAAAATAAAGCCATGCGATTGGTTAGTTATTGATTCTGTAGCCAATGAAAACGCTTAAAAATGTTATATTACACGCGTGTAATATACAAAAATACGTAATGTCTGTATTACATTGAAAACAAGGTATAGCATGTGATAAATTTTGTTATACAAAGGGTTATTTGAATACACACAACGGTTATACAAAGTGTTATTAGACAACTGATGAAGGTCGACATTTTTGACAATTCAAAATACCTTTAAAACAACCAGTGAAGTCATAAAAGAAACCGCTTTTTTGAGACCTTTTTTGTAACCAATATTACGGAAGCTCAACACTGTGAATTTTTATTTTGTACAAGCAATAATCATGTGAAACAAACTGTTGACTGAATTGTATGTGACTCGTGTTGCGCGGAAAGTGTGGTCTCGTGTTTATTATGATTCAATATATTACCTTACTGGTGTGGGGAGCCGTAAAAAGATCAGAGATGGCGAAGTGCTATCATTTAGGTTCGCTCACAAACCTCATAAATAGATATGATTTTAACAAACAGATCAGCTAAACTCGATTCTAAGATAAAACTAATTGTTCCTTGTACTTAAGTTCAGCATATCCGGATATCCTTTTGTGGAATTTGCGTAAGAATTAGTCTTTTTGTTACATTACATTGAGACTAAATGAGGGTAATGCTAACGTTGACTCGTTCGAACAAATAATATTATATGTTCACAACTTCACTTTAAAGATACCTGACATTAACGGTAAGTGAATTCACTGTGCAGGAAAAAATACATACAACACAGCACTAAACAATGATCATGCAAACCGATGGGCGATGATACCGGTTTCATCCCCTGCAACGCATCTTCAGTACATTATCATACCTTAACGCTGATATCGATATAATGCAATGGTGCCCTATATCCCGATTTTTTTTAATGCTTAATGATACAATATGAAAAAATATCAGAGAAATAATGTCTGATATAATTTCTCACAAGCCTGACTAGACACTCCTTTTTTTAAATTGTAATTTAATTTGAATGGCTTGTCATATTTATCATAGAAAATCATAAACAGGAAGTATTTACAAATAGAAGTAAATGTTAATAATATAGTTAATGCTCACACAATCTAATTATAAATTAGAGTATATTTGAAAATGTTACATTTAATTATTTTTAAAATGTCTTTCCCCTTAAATCCATACGACTTCGGCCTCCTTAGTCAGCCAATGTGACAATGTCGTAACGTATTTCCTCTTCATATCCATGGAGGTGACATGAGGCATATCTTCCATATTTTATATTGAATACTATTTCAGACGAAACATGCGTTGAACAATCTCGAATAAATTGGAAATAATGTAATAATAGTTTTTTAAGCTGGTTTGAGTTCTTGTCAAAGTTGGATGGATTTAGCCGGTTTTAGCAAGGAATAAACTATTATTGTTTCAGAGAGAAAACGGTCTTATTGAGAAGATGTTAATCCACATATGGTAAGATTAATGAATCTAGAGCCACCAATTAATTTTGGTTGAAATCGTCTTTCTTTGTTAATATTTTCAGCCAAAGTTATTATCCCGAAATAATATTGATATATTGTTATACTGCATAAATTTAAACGTACATTTTTGTTTTTAAATTGGATGATTTAAGGGCCTTGTAAGTGTAAATACTGACTTCGTGTGTACGTCAGATTGAAATATATTAAAGAAATGAGAAGTGTGATCATGTTTTTGTCAAATCTTTGATACAAGAGAAAAACAGTTGCTTTTGGTAACATCTAAATAAAGTATAAGTTTATTATTTTAAAGTCACTGATTGCACATAAATGGTCATACCTATGGACATGTCCACAACTATACAAGTCCCATTATCAGTCAGAATGTAAGGTATAGCATAGAGTTATAAGACCATCAATATGTTATAAAAAATGTTAAGTTAACTAAGAGTAAACAATTGACAATTTTTTTTGAGATATGCAGTTATGTTCAATTGTGTGTTGCAAGAGGACAGCATCACATGTTGATTTATTAATGTTCAAAATTTTACAAATGACGATTTGCATTTGCTATCTGTTTTAATGCTGTTATTTGCTGCTGTTATTGTATTATTTACTAATAGCCCAACCTTCAGAACCAACTAAATAATGTCTACCTTTACTCTTCTTAATGGGGTCTTAAATTAAATTTAATTAAAAGGAAAATATGCATATTTGAAAACGCAGGTGCAGCTACACATGGTCAATGAATAAAGTTTGAATTGAAATTGTCGACAGTTTCATGTATCTGGGTATAAAATTTCTCTACATTAGAGCATATCATCATCTTGTATCTATTTGTAGTCGTTCCAAATAAGATGAAAAAAACCAAACTAGCTCATATCAAATCATTAGTAACACCAATCGTATGGTATAGTTCTGAAGTCTAGGGCATTTATGACAACTCTGATATTGATAAATTACATTACAAAATTTGCAAACAATAGCCTTTGTGTCAAACAATCTATTTCTAACTATGCTGTTCTTAGTAAATTCGGTATATTCCCTCTGGCCGTTTTATGCAAACTTAAAGCATTTCGTTATTGGATAAAAGTTGTAAATAACAAAAATGCATTAGTATACCAAGTTTTTAAGAAACAGATGAATATTTTAAACAATTTGCATTGTAAGAAAAATAATCTATGGTGCAATGCTTTGAAGTCAACTTAAGACAACCTTGGTTTTGAATATATGCTTTATACACCTGATTTTACGTGCGACATTCCATTCGTGGTACATCAAAGACTAAAAGATCAATTTGTTCAAGAATGGATCGATTCATTAAATGATTAGCTTCCCAGTCCTAAATGGAATTGTGCTTAAAATTAAAACAAAAAGGAGATTCAAATATGAAATATACCTTGATTGCATATCTATTGAAAAGTCAAGAATCCCAATTAGCCAATTTCGATTAAGTTCCCATTGTCTTAAAATAGAGGTTGTCCCGAGAAGAACGCAAGTGTAAACTCTGTTACTATAAAGATTGTGAATCCGAATATCACTTTTTATTGTGTTGTTCATTATATAAAGAATTGCGTATAAAATATAATATCATGACATCCTGGCCTACCATTAGTATATACATATCAATGATTTTTTGCACTAATGTTCTTAGGCTAAAAACATTGCAGAATGTTTGGTCGAAGCTTTCAAACTTAGATGTGAGAAAGTAAATCGTCTAGCTGCTGTATAATTGCATGTTTACAAACATTACTTTATTAAAATGTCATACATATTATGTGTTATGATTGCCATATGTTTTCATCTTTTAATTGTTAACGATTCCCTGTATTGGCCATATTTCTTTTGTATATAATTATGTACTTAGCCAATTACAGAATACCGGATTGCCAATACACTTTGAATTTAATTAAAATTGATGTAACCAGACAATCTTGATTTAGGCTTATTAACAGAAATATTCTATCAACGTAAGAAAGAAAACTTTAATTACACAATTCTTACTTATTTTTTAAATATTAAATTTGATATCTGAAATTTAAGTGTTTCAAGGAATAACAAATAAGCAAAACTGTAAGAAAACTTGCAATAATAAATTATGTGTCATGATTCAACCTTATGTCAACTGTGATTTAAGTATAATATAATATCCGTTAGCTAGGCAATTTAAAATGTGTTTACTCTTTTGTTTTGCTCACATGTAAATTTAGTCAGAGGTGTAGACATGCTCAATTTATTATAATGTATTTACGTTCGTGAATGCCACTATTATATATATAAGTATATTATGAATGACTGACCATTTCCAAAAATAGTTCAGCCATGTTTTGGTAAAGCAATTTAGAGTGATGCAGGTTAACTTAAAGTATCCAACCGCCATAAAGATGACCCAGGTAATATCCCGTATTGTCGTGTTTTGTAGTAGGAACCAATCACACATGTGTCATACCCTGACATAGATTTAAGCAATTCTTACATTTTAAAATAGAGAAGGAAACATAAATTAATATACTTTTTGATAATTGTAATTGTTAATTGGTTTTAAATCAAATGCGGCTTTCATGAAATAAGGTAAATTTATCACAGGAAATAAACATGGTATGTCTCCGAGTAAATATCAATAAATAGCTAACACTGTGTTTTTATTATTGTTTTAATAAACACGATTGAATATAAATATAGTGAAAATATTTTAGGTTGTGATATCAAAATCGTATTCTACCGCCACGGAATAGATTAAAAAGCGCACTTTTTTACATTAAAGGGACTTGTTCACAGATTTTGGCATATTTTTAAATTTGCCATGAAATGCTCTAAATTGATGAATGTAACCATCGGAACTAAATTGCTCCAGTGTACAACCAATAATAAAATTAAATAAAGAAAAAAAGTAATCCACATCGGGGCTCGAACCACTGACCATTGGAGTTAAAGTCTAGCAATCCGCGTAATGTCACAAAATATAACGATAACAACAGAACTCTCCAAATTATTCAATCGTTTCGCGTTTGTAACGCTTTATAATTTTCAGGTTTTAAAATCGTCAAAAGATGCATATAATGGATATTTTAGACTATGGAAAATGTTAAGTATGACTGTTTCCTCGCAAATATCATAACTAAAACGAAAATGAAGATCTGAAACAATTTCTGTCAATTTTGTCAATTTACCAAAACGTGAACAGGTCCCTTTACATACTTATATACTGTATGATAGTCTCTACAGTTCTAAATCATGCTGAAAAGTACAAAACTATAATTGAAAATATAAACGAAATACATCCTTATTGACTGACAGAATTACTGTTCATACGAACTTGAAAACGGGCTCAATAGTTTTTAAATACGTTTGAGCTGTTGTGTTGCTTTTTGGACCTTACAACATCCTAATATAAAATCGTTTTTTTTCTTGAATATGATTCATTTTTATTGGTAATGAAGACTTAATAGTTGAAACAGAGTAATATAATCGTACCTCCAAACATTGACTTATATAAACGCGTACTAACCAGATATAAAAAATTATATTAGTCACCTTTGAACGAGGTCGTTATCAACGTAGAAATATGATTAACTACAAACCAATATGGCAGTAACGTGTTATTCTATAACAAACGGAGTTTCTTTAAAAGTTTCTCAATAGTGTTAGCACCCATTTTAACAGTTATGCTACCGTTTTAAAAAATAACGTTTTTCTCGAAGGAATCACAATAACTCAACCTTTGACATTTACTGCGTACTAAATATGATTGAATTACATCCGTGTTGATTGAAAAACAAAAACAATCCAAACTTCAGCAGCGAAAACATGCAACATTTTAGTTCTGGATCATAAATCACATTACGTATAGAAGAAACCGACGCAATTCGATGTATATATATAATTAATCTTTCCAAGTAACATTACTAAGTACAGTAAACACGCTATATACATGTAACATCTGCATGAAGAATTTTGAATGCATAGAAGCACAAAATTATTCGCATGTGTAAGTCATTACTAAGCCCAGAACAATATGTGTATATTAATATTTCCTTTTGCTATCATATCAGATTTACTAAATGAAGATACCCTTATGATACATTTGCAACATAAACCTGCATAGCTTCCGGTATTATAATAGAAGAGTGTTACTATGTTTTCCGCTATGCATAAACAAATAGTACAAACATGATTAAATGCATTTTTAATGTCAAAAGATATGGAAAAACAACAACTTGTATTTATATTCAAGACCACTGCCCAGTGGAAGGGAAGTCATTTCTTGACGTACATAACATTCACTGCTATATCTATTACCTTTATATGGTGAGGAAGGGCTCAGCTCCCATTTCTAGGATACAAATACATATGAATATTACACTCAAAGCCAAATATTATATTTAATTAAAATTCGATTACAATATATTTCAGTTTGAAAATCTAGGTACACTGCGAATTGTTTAAAAAAAGTGATTACAACTTTGGACTTTAACTACAACCTATACTATTGAAATGTAAATAATAATGAACACTATCCTTCTGTTATTGTGTGATCAGAATGTACTAATATCAAGAAATAACTATTATACAAGATATTGGCATTGCATCGAGCCAGGAAAGTCATGTAACTTATCATCTTGATTCTCTTGTCATCTCAATATGAATTGCAATTCAGTTGCCTTCTTTAAAGACGTATTTTGTTTGTTTTTACTAAGACTACTCCATTTCTTATAGTATGAATTTCACACTCGCATCGTCAATGTGTAGGTATTGTTTGCAAAATCGTACTATCGTCGCCGTACAGAGTGTGTGGAATATTGTTGATTCTACATAATCCTTCATAAGACAGTTAAAGTTGTCTTTTTGCACAGGCATGCATGGTACAGGTACATCAGAGCTTCGCTCTGGGAAAACATGACTTTATGCATGTGCGTAACATTTCGTCGCAGATAAGCATGTGCGGTCCTCACAGGCTAATCAGAGACGTCACTTTCCGCTTTTATGGTATTTTTCGTTTAAATAAAGTCTCTTCTTAGCGAAAATCAAGTTCAGGCGTTAAGAGTCTTCCCTGATTATCCTTTACGGACTACACATGCTAATCTGGAACGCCACTTTACGCACATGCATGGTGCCCTTTTTTTGCAGAACGAGGCTCAATTTGGTTTTACAAAGCGTACGTCACGGTCTTCTTGGCAAGCAGAATACTGGATTACGGTCTTGAATACAAAAATCACAAGCGATTTGAAAGGAAATGTAACTGAAATCAATGATTATTTTGAAATTATTCACAATTTCAGTTATATCCTGTGCCGAATTAGTTATTCTTAAAACCACATTGCCCCACAATTCGAGAGAATAAATAACTCCTTTATACGACTTTCTGTTGGGTAATTATCTCAATTGAGATATGCATTAGAGAGCGAAAATAGTCCATTTAAGATTAAAAGAAAACTGGGACCATGTTTGTTTTTAGTTTCAAACCAAATGGTGTCTTTGTCGGTCCCTTCAATGAGCTTAAAATTGTCACGAATCAATCTTGCGCATTTGAAAGTAAATCTGATATGGTATAAATGCGCAGTAATGCTCGATATACGTGTCACTGTTACATAATCATTTCAATTGTATACAAAAGATACATGCATTTGTACACTTTTCCATCCTTTGAAATCGTTGTGTCAATCTTTGTTCAAAGCCTATAAACAGTATGTTTTTCATCGTTTTTAGTGAGAAATAGCTTACATTAAAATCGTGCTTCAACGCTATCGAAAATAGACTTTTTGAAGTTCATTGAAGTAACCTTGTTATTACTGTATTATTGTACTATCATAGTTATACGAACCTTCGAGTGTGTGTAGTTCGAAAATTATGAGGTCCTTCCGCGCTTTAAGCTGCGTTATGTGTGGACCCGAAGTGTATCCCAGCACTCGTCATAAAAAAACTCAAGACTCACGACACCATCGCACATTGGACGATCCATCTAAAGGCGTCAGTTTATTTGTTCGCTCCATGATGAATGTTCCGAAACTAAAGTGTTGCATGTTTTCCTTTATAATTGAGATCGGTTTTTGTTTTTCAATCAACATGAATATAAATCATAGCACATACTGCATGCAGTTTATAAACATGCAAAACAACGCGCTGGGGTATGGTGGGGGGGGGGAGGCGGAAGAAATATTGGAACGTTTGCATTTATGTTAATTTGTCGTTCGTTTCTAGATACGCCTGGCTCTGAGAAAACTAGGTTCAGTGCATTGAGGACGACACTATCCGCCTTAACTGAATTTTCGTGTAGAAGAGACGGAAAGTGTCGAACTTGACTAGCCTATGCGGACTGAACAGGCTAATCTGGGACGACATTCTACGCACGTGCATTAAGCCCGGTTTAACCAGAACGAGGCTCTTCAATATTTTTATAATAACATAGTTTTAACCAATAATGACAGACGTTATCCATGCCTATTTTTTTATACGACAACAAAACACTTGGAAAATGACTTTGCCTACATCACTGAATACAATATGCGCGATTTTTTTATTGTTTTTTCAGCTCAGAAGGAGAACAGATACCCTCTTGGATAGTTCATGTGGCGTGTCATGACAGGTCAGCCGGATACTGTTGGATTACTGTTGCAGATTACAGGTAAAGAAAATGTCATTAACGGTGTATTATCCAGAGAAAAAAATCATACGATAAGTCATTTTACAATTTTACATAATTGGCTTCACCGAAACATGGTTAAATGTTTCTATTCCATCTACTGATCTCCTCTTCGACTGCTTCCACCAGCCTATTCGCAAGGATCGCACAGACTCACATGGTGTCGTTGCAAAAACGTCAATGAAAATATTTCGTTTAAACGTAGACATGAACTAGAATTTAAAAAACGTAGAATGCATATGGATTGAAGTCTTTTTCTCATAAAATAAGTCTATTCAATTGGCGTTTTTTATAGACCACATAGTGCGGATAGTTTATACATGAAATCCATCGAAGATTTTATAGGTCTAGCAAGAGAAACACGAATAAACGATATTATTATGACAGGTTATTTTAATTTAAATGCTCTCGTTGAACCATCGGCACGAAAAATTAACGAATTATGTCTCCAATATGATCTAACGCAACTTATCTATGAACCGACACATTACACTGAGCAATCTTCTTTCATAATTGACTTAATCTTTGTAAGTAATGAGAATACTGTACTACTCTCTGGAATAGGTGAACCCTTTTTAGATCAATCTATTCGGTATCACTGCCCCGTCTTCGTCACATTGAAATTCACAAAACCCAAATGCAAAACTTTTTTTCGCCATATCTGGCGCTACGACATTGGGGATTATTCAAAATTACGACAATTAATGACAGACACTCGTTGGGATCTACTAAAATCCGATAATATTGATATATACGCTGAACATATTACCAAAACAATAATACAAATTGCAAGCAATTGTATTACTTACAAAAATGTATGTATACGCTCTCGTGATCTTGCATGGAATCGAATACTGTAATTCACTGGTAAAATTTCCGTCGTGCCAGAAATGAGGTTGTTTTACTTTTACGTTATTCAAAAAACGATTATTTCAGCAATATTGCTAATAAAATTAAGTCTTCGGAAATTTGCGCTAAAGACTGGTGGAAAACGCTCCGAACATCTATCCCAGCTAGCACAAACAATTCAATTCCTCCTCTTTACGATGAGCAAACAAGTACCTTTTTAGCGGATGACAAGTGTAAAGCTGATATTTTAAACAAGTATTTTGCAAGGAAGTGCTCTATTGATGACAGAAATCACGATCTCCAATATATGAACAACGCAAACGATACCATTCTGCATTCTATCCATATCACATATGAGGAAGTCATTGACTCAAAAACATGTCTAAAGGTTGGAAAAGATTCCGGTCCAGATGGAATAGACAATCGAATTCTAAAAGAAGCTATGTATCAGTTAAGTTATACATTGTGCAATTTGTTTAACTTTTGCATACATTCCTGCAAAATGCCTTCTTGTTGGAATATTGCAAATGTATGCCCGGTTTTCAAAAAGGGTGATCCAGCCTTAACGTTTAATTATCGACCTATATCACTTCTTAATACTACTTTGAAGGTCTTTTAAAGAATATTACACAAACACATTTTTAATTTTCTAAATGCAAATTAATTCTTTGCGCCCACTCCTTCTGGTTTCTTTCCTGGTGATTCGACTGAAAATCAACTAATATATATTTATAAAACATTTTACAGAGCCTTTGACAATGGCTTAGAGGTCAGAGATGTATTTTTTGATATAAGCAAAGCTTTCGATAGAGTCTGGCATACAGGTGTATTATTCAAACTGCAACAAGCATGCGTCGGGGGAAATTTATTATCTTTTTTGTCTAACTATCTTTCCGATCACAAACAAAAAGTAATATTACCAGAAGCGCCTTCCGATCTTATTGATATTCTTGACGGTGTCCCTCAAGGCTCTATTTTAGGCCCGCTCATGTTCCTAGTGTATATAAATGATATTATTACCGATATACAAGCACACATTCATTTGTTTGAACATGATACCAATCTTTTTATGGTTGTTAACTCACCTAACGAAACTGCAGCCGTTTTAAAATCAGATATTGATAAAATCACTAGGTGGGCGGATAAATGGTTAGTAAGTTTTAACCCCGATCGATGTTAATATCTAGAAAAATAAACAAACCATCTCACCTGTCATTGACTATGCAGAATGTTAATATACCGATTGGTAATGTCCATAAGCATTTATGAGTATTTATGTCTAATGATTGTACTTGGCATGCACATATATCGTATGTAAAGGAAAAAGGAAAAAGCATGGAAACGAGTCCATATAATGCGTCGACTAAAAACAATTTTTGATAGAAAAACGCTCGAGAAAATATACTTTGCTTCTATAAGACCTATTCTTGAATATTCAGACTGTTTTTGATAATTGTACACAATATGAAAAAGATGAACTTGAAAAAATCCATAATGAAGCCGCGCGAATAACATCTGGATGTACACGTTTAGTTTCTTCAGAAGACCTTTTAAATGAGCTAGGGTGGGAAACCATCAGCCAACGTAGACGCAAACACAAATTTATATAAATGTACAAAATGAATTCCACCAATGTCCCAAACTACATTTAATCCCTCTTGCCTCCAACAGTTGGATATCGTAACAATTACTTTCTAAGAAATGCATCACATCTACAAACAATTCAAGCCCGAACATCACTTGATTCAAGTTCTTTCTTACCATCTACTGTTTCTGAATGGAATCATATTCTCGACGATATCAAACGTGCCGAAACGCTCCATTTCTTTAAAAGACTTATAAACATTGATCGCCCGACTTCTAATCCTTTATTTTCATATGGGGATAGACGCTCTCAATTGCTACATGCGCGCATAAGAACAAATTGTAGCGCTTTTAATGATCATCTCTTTAAACGCAACATCTCCTCTTTGGCTCTGTGGACTCCATGAAACTACGTCACACTACTTTCTTGAATGCATTCAGTATATACATATTCGTGGTGAACTTATTAACACAATTTCCATTTATTCTGTCCCATGCGTCGAAATTATTTTATATGGAGAGGAAACTAGTGACTACATAACCAATATTAAAATAGCTGATGCAGTTCACAAATTTATTATAAAAAGCAAGCGATTTGATACGTAAATATGCTACAGAACGACTCACAAACTTCTTCCTTTTTTCACATTTAGACCAAACTAATCTCCACACACGTCTTCTTTCTTTTCTTTCCTTACTTTCCTCTTTATCATTTTCAATTTTCAAAAATGTCAACTTATTTGTTGTATTGTATAATTGAAACTCCATAATTGGAGCTTCTATGTCTAACCATACTGTTAATTTTGCCTTATATAGCTAATTATGTCCGATTACATGCAACTCTTTATATAGCAGGGGAGAAGAACAATATAAGACTTTGTCTTTCGTTCCAATCCCTTCAAACTTGAATATAATACAATGTTGTATGATATTCTATGAATAAATGATGTTCACTTGTTTGAATAAATATGTTTAAACTAATTGAGCATTTAATTATTAAATGTGATGTTTTGACTTATTAAAGTCTCAGTTGTAATTGTAAAGTTTTATTTAAAACTTAATGCTATAAAGATATATTACTAACATTATTCAGATAGAGTTTGTATACAAAGAAATCAAAATGGTAACAATTCGAACACGAATGGAAAACTAATCGGCGAATCACGCAAATGAGATCAATTTCATTCGTTGTAAGTTTATTAATTACTGACTTGGGCACCAGGTTTGGATACAGGTCATTGCAAACATTTGCATTCAACTTGTTAACCTGTTGTTATAATTTGTGTATGTTATATTGGATTCAATATGAATGTTTTGTTAGAAAATATATTAAATGGCATGTGTTATTAAGATATGAAAATGTTTGAACAATTCCGTTTAATCTTCATCAGCGAGGATAACCCACGTGACCATGCATTTTCACTGTTTCCAACTTTTGACAAACACATATTGTATTCATCATTCTGTAATTTGATTGATATGTTTCATTTTAAACAACTAGTTAATAAATTTACTAGGATTTGTAGATCTACCAGTACAATTATTGATTTCATTTTAATTTCGGACTGTGATAACATTTCTCAGAGCGTTGTGCTTGACATTACCATAAGTGAGCATTTGCCAGTTTACTGTACTAGGAAAATTTCAAGAACGTTTGTTGGTAAACATAACACTGTAAAAAAAAGATCTTTGAAACACTACAATACAAAAAAAATCAGCAAAGTTTATTATCTACAGACTGGAGTAGTGTTATGAACTGTGATATTGCCTATGTAGCATGGGTTAATTTTAAATGTTTATTTTTGTCAGTATTAGACAATATTGCACCTGTAAAGGAGGTTAGAATTAAACTGCGGACAGAGCCGTGGATTACATCTGACATTCTTAACTCTATCAACGAAAGAGATAAAGCTTTTCGTTTATTTAAACAGGACAAATCTGATGGGAATTATGATAATTTCAGAAACTTGAAATATAGAACCGCAAATATGATTCATGTTGCTAAGAAAAATTATTTTACTCATGTACTTGAAGAAAACAAATGGGATTCTAAATTTTTATGGCAATCTCTTAAACATTTAGGAATGCCTGCTAAAAAAAAGCTAGCAGTTCTTCTAGTTTTACCATTGGTCTCAAAATTGATAGTAAAATATGTTTTGATAAATTAAATGTTGCTGAAAAATTTAATTATTTTTATGTAAATGTTGCATCCAGACTTGTAGAGAAACTACCTACACCTGTTTTTAAATTTGGTAAAATGTTTGTTCATAGTTTTTATTGATCTAAAGGTGTTCTTCCAGATAGTTTTTCTTTTAGTATTGTTTCTGAGAAAAAAGTTTTAAAATATCTGAATAACCTTAGTGCAAAAAAGGCCACTGGTCTAGACGGTATACCCTCTCGTTTTGTCAGGGACAGCGCTCCAATCATTGCTGGTCCCCATTCTCATGTTATAAATCTGTCTTTAATTCAAGGTGTTGTCCCTGATGACGTAAAGTTCCAGTCTGGCTTTAGGCGAGTTTACTCAACTGATGATCTTGTTGGTATGATTCTTTTGGATCTTCAAGAGGCCTTTGATACTGTAGACCACGGTATACTTTTAATGAAGATGGAAGCTTTAGGCCCAGTAAAGATATTTAAGGTTGTTTAAATCGTACCTTTCTGAACGTCAACAACTGGTCGATGTTTCAGGAACGGTTTCCTCTTTTTCAAATATTTCTTGTGGTGTTCCTCAGGGCTCAATACTAGGACCCCTTCTGTTTTTAATCTATTTAAATGACATGTCAACAGTTGTAAAAAACAAGCTTTTATTGTATGCTGATGATTCTGGCATTATGGTTACCGGTAAAATTAAATCTGATGTTTAATGCCCTGAATGAGGAAATTGAGGTTGTTAGTAAATGGCTCATTGACAATAAATTGCCTTTACACTTAGGTAAAACTGAGTCCATTCTTTTTGGCTCTAAGCCCATACTGAGTTTAAATCCTAATCTAAATGTATCATGTAATGACCAGGTTATTGAGCCAACCTTTTTTGTTAATTATCTTGGTGTAACATTGAATACAAATTTATCTTGTGATTCGATGGCTTCTTCAGTCATTAAAAAGGCAAACACTAGATTAAAATTGTTATATAGGAAACGTGAATATCTAACTCAACATACTAAGAAACTTTTGGTTATGTCACTTATTCAATGTCATTTTGACTATGCCTGCTCTTTTTGGTATTATGCTTTGAATAAATCATGGATGAACAAGTTACAGGTAACTCAAAATAAGTGTGTATGGTTTGTTTTGAATTTAGACCCACGGTCACACATTGGTCCCGAGTAATTTACACTATTTAATTGGCTCCCAGTATCCAAACGAGTCGATCAAAATATTCTGACTCAAGGTTTTAAAACTGTTGCTGGTACAGCCCCTGATTATATGGGTGAGCATTTCATTCCGGTTAAGGAAACACATGGTCACAATACAAGGTTCCGTGAAAAAGGTTCTTTCACAATTCCGAAGGTTAAAGGTTTCGGTATCAAATCCTTTGCGTTTGTGGATTGTAAACTATGAAATGGGTAACTTCCTTCTATTACTAGTATAATCTGAGTCCCATAGGTTTAAGGTTGCTGTCAAAAACCACTTTTTAAGTCAGATTGTATAATNCCACGGTCACACATTGGTCCCGAGCAATTTACACTATTAAATTGGCTCCCAGTATCCAAACGAGTCGATCAAAATATTCTGACTCAAGGTTTTAAAACTGTTGCTGGTACAGCCCCTGATTATATGGGTGAGCATTTCATTCCGGTTAAGGAAAAACATGGTCACAATACAAGGTTCCGTGAAAAAGGTTCTTTCACAATTCCGAAGGTTAAAGGTTTCGGTATCAAATACTTTGCTTTTGTGGATTGTAAACTATGGAATGGGTAACCTCCTTCTATTACTAGAATATCTGAGTCCCATAGGTTTAAGGTTGCTGTCATAAACCACTTTTTAAGTCAGGTTGTATAATATTCTTGTACTAAGTAATCGGTATCATGTGTACAATTTTTAATACATTCCGTTTTTAAATTACATTTCACTAGTCAGTTGGTGATGTTAATGTTGTAACTATCTGTGATAAATTTGTATGTGCTATAACTATTGTAATTACTTAAGTCATTTATTAACTTCATGTTGTATGTGCTCATTTTTAACTGTGATATTCCCATAATAATGTCCACCAGTTCATGTATTATTAATGCTCAGTTTAAATCTATGATATATTATTAAAAAAACAATTCATGTCTTTCTATGTCAGGCCACCAGTAACTAACAAGGACCACAATGGAAATGAGAGATCACTCTCTTTTTCGTGCTATCCTTGGTACTGTGTTGCATGACATGGTTAATTCTCATGTTTGTCTTTTATGTATTATTTTATGAATATAAAATGTTTGTTGATTGTGTTTGCACCATGATACCGAAATAAATCTATCTATCTATATGTATTTGCTTCATTTTGATCGTTTGATATTTGAAAGGTAAGAATTCGTCCTGTATCCATGTTGTGTGTTGACGTTGTTTAAGTGAAACTGCAAATTCACAAACTCGTCAGATACGTGGTGATTTGCACTCTACAAACGTGTAGAAAGTCCAATCAAATATTAAAATTCTCTATATGAAGCGCATTATAATGGATTAATGTTTTAAAGCTGCATTTTATTTATTGCACGCCTTTTAATCTGTGTGGCTAAATTCTCTACCTAACCGTTTCTTACATGGATACATTTGTGGAGACGTAAAATCAGAACATTCCCCACCATTATAAATAATCGGATTATATTAACATTAACGACAACTTCAAAATATGCATTATGACGATCTGGGACTTTTACGGAGTTGTCACTATATAATGCTTACATCTGAAATGTTGTCGTCAAGTAGAGATTTAGCTGAAACTTCTTTTATTTCAATGCCTCGTGCCTCATGAACTTATAGTCATATTGCTCGGGTGAACATAAAAAACGAGGATTCTTTAAATTGCGATTAAATCGGAATTTGATTTGCGATGACATACAGTAAATGTTTAATTACACACCATTTGCCTATACAATACAGGGCAATACATTAAACCAAACGTAAGATCAATGAATAAGTTTGGGTTTACGGCCTTGGAAAGGTCAAAGGCCCTTGAGGTTTATCTCAGTTCTAAGGTAAGCCTTACATACACGTTTAGCTCATACACGACATCAATATGTCATGTAATTGAAAGCAAAAAGCATTCCATTATTCGGTGAGATGGACAACGGCAGCTGTAGGCTGTTATAGTTCTGGTGTTCGGAATAGTGATGAGACAAATAAGAGATTAATGCGCTCCGCATTATGTTGCAAAAAGACAAAGAACTAATAGTTTTACTTTACTTGTTTTTATTGAAACATTTGCATGACCCAGTGGTCATTGTTGATCCAAATATCACCAAATTTATAACTGTATGCTTATCATAGCCTGTGTTTTATTGTCGTGGTTAAATTAAGGTAGCGCACCCATAATGATTTCCGCGTTTTTCTTCTAAGATCGAAGAGCTTTTTACCTGTTTACTTATGGATATCTAATTTAAGCAAGTACTTATGTGTAATTGCCGTGACCGAGTGGTTAAGGCTTTTGACAAGAAATTTTTTGGGATCTTCCCGCACAGGTTCGAATCCTGCCGACACCGCATACATTTTGCGAAGCGTTTTATTTCTTTTCTAACGTAATTTGATTTAATATAGCATATAAGCTATGTTTATTGTTAAAAATGTTGCAATTTTTAAACACATTCTTCAATTTTTAATATTAAAACAACGCTATGGCTAAATTGGGTGATATACTGCTGAAAATACAAATCATGCATGTTGCATTTTTTTTTATTTCAAAAAGTAAACGGTAAATCTGTGTATTTCTTGGTATTTTTGCTTTATATAGTGTATCTATAAAAACTAAGTTCAAAATATAACTTAAATAATAATATTTTGAATTTTATGACACTTTGTTTCTAACCAACCAAATTTCTACTTGGCTGAAACCAGATACTTTTCATGGCGCTCTTCCATAGATAACAAGTCATACAAAATTAATGTCTGTAAAATAATACTTATTTCATCTTGTTTAAACTTTAAACACCTTTACTTCATATGTAAACACCAACTGCATGCCCATACTTGGAAACTTGATGAATTAGGGAACTTTCATATACCCTGTTCAAACTGAACAAAAGCCGAGCGTGGGGTGGTTTGGAAAAATCAGTTTATTTTTTTAAAAAGTACGGAAAGCCTACCTTTAAATGTGCATGTAGTTCAGTGAATGATGCTGATTAAGAAAATAATACATTAGATTATATATTGAAAGGTGCCCATTACGGGTGGGCTTATGTTTTTAACAAACCCAATTTCTACTTGGCTGAAACCATTTAGATTTCATGGCGCTATTCCATAGAAAACAAGTCATAAAAAATTAATGTCTGTAAAATAATACTTATTTCATCTTGTTTAAACTTTAAACACATTTACTGCATCTGTACACACTAACTGCATGCCCATATTTGTAAATCTTGATGAATTATGGAACTTTCATATACCCCAGGGGTGCAAATAAACTGGACAAAAGCCGAGCGTGGGGTGGTTTTGAAAAAATCAATATTTCTTTGTTTAAAGCACGGAAAACCTACCTAAAAATGTGCATGTAGTTCAGTGAAATGATGTTGATTAAGAAAATAATACCTTAAATATTATTTGGAAAGGTGCCCATTATGGTTGCGCTACCTTAAGTGTAAAAACAGATGGGATTTACGTTCCTCTGAAAAGTCTGTATTAAATGTTTTTGATATTGATTTCAAATATTGACATGATTGCAATAAATACACGTAATTGTTTATTATGTGCGATCAATAATGTATTCAATAGCATGTTTTCATTCATATTTTGCGGTGTATTTGTACATTAAAGAAGAATATTGTTTAAAGAGTTTTCAAAGTGTAAACAACTTGTGAATGATTTAAATTTACTACACCAAGAAATACTTTACATTATATATGTCGTTCTAACGCTATCGCAAATGTTGAAACGTCAATTTATGACCTGCAACCATGTGTATTGATATGTTTATAAAATAGCTTTTTGGTTGAAAGATATTGCAATAATGTCAATTTGCCCTTTGATGCCAAGTCGTTGGGTAACAATGAACAACCTCTGAATAGTTGAACGACCTAATCTTAAGAATGCCAGCCGGATCGAACAATGAACACACGGGACTGATGTTGATTGATGTTAATGACGCGACTCATTTATTGAGCTTAAATGCTCCAATGTGATAATCTCTAACATGTTAGACAAAGATACGTCTCTGGGATAAAAGCTGTTATGTGTTATGTTGATTTTTTGACAATATAATGCATTGGTATGCCTCAGATGTAAAGCAAGGAGTCTTTCTTGCTTACGACAACTTCAATATTTAAACAAGATAAATCATGCCGCTGTACATCACTTCTAAATATCATTTACATACAGCCTAGGCAATTCTCAACTAATAATCTTTGTAACGGTTGAAATCGTACTTGTCGTTCATTCATATAAGCAACGTCAAATATCGAAATGTCGTGTATTATGCAATACAAAAACGTATATTGAACATTTTCTAACGTTCCCTTTTCGGTCAAGGCAGTAGTAGCCCCAAGTGAAAGTTTTTTGGTAAGAATAGTCCGTAGTGAATGGTAAAACAAGTCCCGACTAAATCCTTTTTTTTGCACACAGTAGTCTCAAGTAAATGTTGTTTTGTAAAGAGTAGTCACTTGTAAATTGTATTTAATAAGAAGTAGTCCTTATTGAACTTTTTTTGGTTAACAGAAGTCATTATCGAATTTTATTTGGTAAGAGGTAGTCCCTAGTGAATGTTATGTGGTAAGAAGTTGTCCATAGTGAATGTTATTTGGTAAGATGTTGTCCATAGTGAATATTATTTGGTAAGCAGTTTTCCATAATGAGTGTTATTTGGTAAGAAGTTGTCCATAGTGATTGTTATTTGGTAAGAAGTTGTCCATAGTGAATGTTATTTGGTAATTAGTTGTCCAAAATTAATGTTCTTTGGTAAGAAGTTGTCCATAGTGAATTTNCATTTGATGTATGCTATCAAGATCTCATTCTCTGATGGTAAACCAATACACCCGTTTCTGACAACCCAGATTTTAGTGATGTATTTTAAAGCATTTCTATTGTTCGCGGTGACTGACGACCTAGATTTAAGTGATATGTTTTTAAAGCGCTTCTACTTTTCGCTTTCATGTTGTGTTGTTAAAACTCGTATTTAGCTATATAAGTGCTGAATATGCCACCATCCACATTTCGTTTGGTCTTCCATTTGATTCTTTACTCGCATCTCCAGTTAACATTCCAGTTCCTGGGAATGAAATATCTATATACTAGTCTCATAACATCTTACTGAGATAATAACCGCTCGTATTCGTTCCCTCTTTGAATTTATTGTCATATATATGAGCTTCAATACAAACTGCTCCAAGAATTGATACATTCGCTCTTCTCTGTGTCGATCTGTTTTTCTCGTTCAGCCCAAAATCAAAGACTCTGTCGTTATTCAGATCCAATAGTGATCGTTTTCCGCTGTTCATTCGATTACTTTATATGTTGGTGTTCATGTTAAACCAGCGAGACCAGACTGTATGCGTTTATAAAACACGGTTTGTTGTTGGTATATTTAATACAACCATACAGTGCCTGTAGTTAGATGTCTCGAGGAAACTCATAATTTGCAAACGCGGATTGATGTCAGTATATCAGATCATTGACAAAGCTATGCCAATTCCTAAAGTAGTCTTTAATTCTAAACACACCAGCATTTTAAACATGGAGTTCATTAACAGTTTAAACTATTTTGCAATTTTGCAATTTCAAGAAACCATAACTCACCACTGACTAAGCAATCTACTAAAACGCTTAGCTAATTCAATTTCCCGTACGGAGGAAACAAGAAAGCCTAAGAGGCTACGGATGTAATATCGTTATGAGTTTAAAAAAGCCCAGAAAAGTCGTTTAATTTAATAATTTCTTTTGTATGTCCGTGATACGGTATCTCTATGCAATATAGTGAGATGAAATTACGTACATTAGTTTTCCAATAGAAGCATGTAAATTTGCCGCCAGTTTATAAGACGACGAGTGTTTAAACATTTATGACGCCAATTGTTAGATATAAGGAATGTTGAAATATTAAACGTACAGTCGTCTCAGTTCACTCTTACAATGGGTGGGTGCTGTTTGCATTGAATACAAATATAACTTATTGTCTGGAGCTAGACGTGAGTTAATTTGACATTTACCAACTAAGCAATTGTTTTGAGTTACATCTGTGCGAACATCCAAATTGAAAAATCATATCTGCGATTAAAAAAAAACATGCATGTCTGATTGGTATCGTCCAAATATGGCAATAGTAAATGATTCCCGTCAAATACCAAAAACGACTTTCTCATATACGTCGATCAAACATATACAGGCTGTAACCTTATGTCATTCAATAATTGCGACTTGTAATCTATAACTCGTCGTGTAGCTTTCATATTAAAAGGTATGAGCTCTTTCGTGCAAGTCCGAAATACGAGAACTCTCAAATATGTTAAATTGTATTGCAATGTTCGAATATATTTGATACAACCTCATTATAGCGAAATTACAGTGAACACATTAACTTGTTTTTTTTGTGTGTGTGCGAATATCAAATCCGTGTGAAAGATATTTTAACTGAACAGCTTAATTTCGCCATCTAAGTTTTAAGATAGAAAAGCTTAATTGAATAAATGTAATTGAATGGTTTGTCATATACGGACTGAAAATATGTATTTAAAATGCTGCCATATGTTTACTTCTCGCCGTTTAAACTGAATACAACGATTCACTTGTTTATTCTCGAAATATGTTTTCACATAATTTTGTTTTTGCTAATTCCCAAACATTGCTTTACATCGAATCCTTTGCAAGAGAGGATGCACGAGCCTCGATATCCCGCGGTCAGATCTGTATCTCGCACAATTAGTATCGCGGTCGGTTAGCGCCACAACTATCAACGGGAAGTGTAGGGTATTGACCCTGAAACTCAAGCCTGGTTACATATACGTTTATTTATTTTATGTCAATGTTATTATTAGTAAATCTTAATCTTTCTGATAATCACATACACGAATGTAGGTTAATGGATCGGTTCATACAATTAGCATAATAGCAATTTACACTTCACCAACGTTATGAAGTGTTCTTTAACATTAGTTCTGACGTTAAAGTGAAGTATCTTAATATACAAGACAGTTGAAAGACAACTAGCAATTGACGATTTCGGTATTACTAAAATGCTTATAGCTGCTACGTAATTTACGAAAAAACTTTATTTGATAACCATGTATTTTAATAAATCAGTAAATACCAAGGTATTATTGTATACAGAACATTATATAATACATTCAGTAAAAAAGTAAATCAGCCAAACAATGTTATCTAGTTAATTGATTGATGAAACAAATGTTTTGTTTAGCCGCAGACATTTAAAGCGGGCTATGGTGTCCACATAGTGACTGTAAGGTCAAGAGTATAATCCCCAAAGTGGGAGCGTACTTTATATTACCATAAAGACACAAACTGCTGGTCCTACCCAAGTAACGGCCTCGAGAATATCTCAACTGGAATCAGGATCTCGATGCAATCAAGCTAACATGAATAGGTTGCAACAAAAGCTGTTCATTATAACATACACTGATTGAACATAATCAAAACACCGCGATGTGTTAAATCAATTTTGATATTGGGGATTATCAATGCATAATAATCTAGAAGTACATTAAACTTGCAATTGAAATATTATATAAAAATAGGTATCTCACTGGGTATAAATTGTCTTTTGCCAGCTATTGTCGACACTTGAAAATTATGTCGTTATTAAAAAAGCCACTAAAAATATATGTCACCTTAAACAAAAAGAGTGATTCTGATTTCTTTATTTATACATTCCAATAATACATACAACAAACAAAGATATGTATCGGTAATCATATGAGCCTATGTATCTGTCAATCATCTTTTGTCTGGGCATAGTCGTTGGCAGAAGCATTTAAACGATGTAAGTATATTCAGTACTTACATGAAAACATGATTGGCAATGATTGGCGATAAAAACCGTTCACAGCATGTATTAGCTTGTAAAAGAACAGTAACATTATAAGTGCAACAGTCATGAACTATGAGAATACAAAGTGATGTTATCTTTGGAAAAAGTATAATTTATACGTCAAAATATGCAATTTGTTGGTAACACTATTTTAAAAGTAACTTAATCATATATAAAAAATAAGAAATGCGTGTTTTATACAAGCGTATACAAGACTGGAACAACAAGTAGGCCAATTTAATAATTACACAATTAACAAGAAATTATACAAATTCATTTTTAAACAAGCTTGTTGTTACTGACTGTATTTCTCAAGATGACCATATCACAGTAGTCAAGAAACAGAGTGTTTTTATTTACTTGTGGTTAGTTATTTTTACTAACGAGTGATGCATTTATGCTAATTTAATAATTACTCAATTACCAAGAAATTATACAAATTCATTTTTAAACAAGCTTGCTGTTACTGATTGTAATAACACGGTCTTTCTCAAAATGACAATAACACAGTAGTCAAGAAACTGAGTTTGTTATGTACTTGTGTTTAGTTATTTTTATTAACGAGTGATATATTTATTTGCAGAAACTTATTGACCTTTTAAATTAATTGCATACGTACTATCATATTTCTTTGACATGTTCATTATTTCAGAAAGCAGCTCAGTACCCCATGTGTTAACCAAGATTCGATTCATTCATCTGGTTCGCGTTATTCGGATCACAAAGTGTAACCATCATTTAGCGTTTGTCTATGGCATGAGCGTTCCATACATTAGTCTACTTATCAAATGGATCCCTGATCATTTGTCGACATCCACTTGTTCTACGCATATTTATTAACAAGAGCAAGAACTGCTGAATAATTACTACAAAAGCCAAATTTGTTAGTTACATTTTTATTATACTTGTGTTATGTGTTACATTACGTAAACACATTTTGATATTCTATCGTTAAACAATACAAAATATATGACATGAACAATACAAAAAGATACATGGAATGTATTGGCAAAATGGCGAAATATAATTTAAACCAGACTAGCACTAGAATAAATAAAACCTCAGCTATAGACTAGCACTACAACTGAGGCATGTCGCGGAGTCGACCGGAAGTACTGCCCTAAAAATAGCCCCAACCCCAGTTGCACTATTGATTTAGCTTCTTGTTTATGCAATCATCTCCACTAGATAATGCACCGCATCCTATGCTATTTCGCAAGAGCTCCGCAACGGGCTCACATTTATTTATGCAATTCCTATTTCAACGAACACCTGGTTGGGTCGGAAATATATATCATTATACACGCGCAATCGCTAAGGCCACCGCAACCGGCCAAAACTAATTCTCGGTACGCTGTACCGTAGAGTTTCCAGTGCAACATATTTTACAAGCGCAATCGCTAAGGCCACCGTAATCGACCAAATAAATTATCGGTAATATTGTTACTTTTAATGCTTCCGATCACCGCCAAGATATAGAATTTCCGCCACAAAAATAAATGTATTTGTTTTCCCCCAAATTCTATGACATGTTTTAAACTAATTTTAATAAACACTCGCGCACTGAATCCAAATGAATGTCGAGTCCGACGTCAGATAAATGAACGCTTTTTTAAACAATCCCTCTTACAGCGCACATTATTTTGTGGCAAAATTGATTAACACATTTTCCGTTTTTTATCTTTTACTTTGTTTTCCGTTTCCGGAACCCTCCAAGTGAATCTTTTGCAAAATGTCTGACCAGACTATGATGGTCACCGGAAATGCAATATTTTAATATTCAATTGTGTCTTGGATTCGTATAAATGAGACTTGAAGTTTATGCCGGACCAAATCATAAACCCTCAGGTGGACTTCTAATACCTTCGGTGTCATCTGCAATAGAACTGGAAGCTGCATCTGGTGTACGGCGCCTGTCCTACACATACCGCAAACGCCCATCCATACCACGCGTGTTTCACCCTGGAGGTTAAGGTCCGACATCCCTAGCGACTCATCCCGCTGACAGGGCCCAGCAGGGGAAACAATCTCCCACGATCCATACTCCTGATAAAACATTTATAGAAGCACAATTACCATTATATATGACAGATACACGTTCGATTTCCATCTGCCCATCCGCATAATTTGATCGTCTGAAATTCCCATACTTGCTTAATGTGTCGCTCTGTCTATTATAAAACTGTGCGATTTAAAAACATTGAAATCAAAACCATACTGTACTAAACACTTNTAAATATATGTCCATTAAAAAATAATGGACCAACGTTCGATAAAACTTATTACAACTTTGCATTCCTTAGGTCGACTTTTTAACGACCCAATATTCAAAACGATTACAGAGCCCCCGTTTGTGTAATCCGCTAGCTTAACTGTCCCCTACAGCTATAATGCAAGATTAACATATTCGCCATAACACATACGCTATTTAAGCGACGCAGGCACGTTGATTGATACATCATCATTAGTGTGTCTAGGCAATATATAAATGCTTTGAAAGTTATCCATTCGAGACAGACTCTACCTAGGTAAGTAATCGTTTGTATTTCACGATAACACCTCGTGCTCAACCACGTTGTGACCACGTGGTAGCCCATCGGCTGTGCGGAAAATATCACCGAAATCAATAACCTCGACGTTAACCTCGGCTCGTCAACGCTTTGTATGTGGCGCTGCAGTTCATTCGCCGGTGCAGGATCAACCGCCGTCCGCATCCTTCGTCCCTCTCTCTCTGTCCACGTCCCGCTACGGCTTGCCTCGCTTGTCTTCGCACGCCGCGACCCGGCATTGTAGACTAAGTAATGTTTATGTGTAAACACGTTTTTCAGTCAAAGGCATTTCGAAAAGACCGATTTACAGTGAGACTAGAGATTATATACCATATTAGTGACGTCACTACTGAAATCGATTTCACGCATGGATTGTTGTCGTCTGCTTGTATCTTATTATCGATACGAGAGTTAAACCTTTACCTACCAAAGACATGTATTCGCTGCTTCAAATAAAGGAAATGAATTTTTATAGAAATTAATTTTTATTGTTTGCAAATTATTAATTTAACTACTCTTTGACATTGTTTGCACATCTGATCAATGTTATGTCATAGCTGCTTTGTTTACAGACATACATATATAGAATCTTCACAGTTCTATAACAGCTCACTTATCTTTCATCACAGTAAACCCACATAACTAATAAACAAGATCACCTAATAGTTTTATGATAATTGTATTCTTACAGACTTTGATAGTACCAGAATCCCTCCTTTGTTGATTTTCGGAAACCAAAACTGTCAGATTTGCTCAATAGAATGGATTGTGTGATGCCAGTATTATGCAGAACAGCAAGTATCGGCTAAATCTCTACTTGATGACATGATTTCAAAACCAACTTGCGAATAAAAAATCGCATGAATGGCCTATGAGATCGGTATATTTGCATGGACCATTCCAATGCGGTGATACAGCTTCACTAATTTTACTGCTTTTGTGTGTTTTTTTTTAATGTATTTTCTTTATCGTATAGTTACAATTTCTGCTGGAAACAATAATTACTTTTATTATAATTCTTATGGAGTTGCATTAGTATTAAATTTACTCCCTTTGAGAAAAATCACACACGCTAATATGTGGGTATAAACCAAACTGGCCCGTGTTTAATCGGTCCATAATCACATACATTATCAACTGTAACAAAACAAGAACAGTAGAGTGGGGATACAAACCCATCCATTATTATATGTTACTATTTTGTATTGCTTTTACATTTGACATGAGATGCTATGATGTTAATTCTTACTTTCGCATGTATGTTTTGTGCTTAATTCAGGGTTAGGTGTGAAGTTAGGCTAGCCATCAATCGGGTTGAACCTGCGATGCTTTTTATTGTCCGTTGCGAAGCGGTAACCTCAGCTTTAATAAGTTGTATGTTTTATGTCGCGTTGTATGTTTTGTCCTGTATTGATTAGGCAATTGGTCACTTGCCGGATATAAAAGACTAGCAGAAGTTATAAACTATTTTTCCTCCGGTAGATTTGTCGGGACTTTCATTGTTCTAATGTTTAGGCCAAACAGATAACACGGGAAATACAGGATTTTCGAAAGTATCAAATGTAGTGTAGTTATCGCAACACGGCAGCCGATCTGTATCTCGGACAATTACTGTAGCGGTCAATCAGAGGTACGTGCAGCGCCTCGACTAAGGTCTAGCTCGTCTTACAATAGCGCGAAGGTTTACAAAAAAACAATTAATACTGGTTCAATGTACTTGTCGGTTAATCGGAATCTAACTAGATTGTTTCAAATTCGTATACAAAGTTCGTATTTTATATTGTTTGTTAATTATTGCAAGTATGTGCATACTAGTCTAAACGTTCAAGAATAGCAAAACGCGTGAATTTGAATGTTTACACCATATTTTGATTTCTAATCATTTTAGCCTTTGCAATTTGCGAACGTATAAATATGAGGTGAGAGAGTTTAGAAGATACACACATAGACATAACCATATCACTGGCAACACCGTATATCTTGCCATGTATATCTTCCAGCATTGACGTTTTGGTATAGAAAATACTTATCTTGAGAGTAAAAACTCCATGGAATTCAGCTTTCCGACAGGGATCAGCAGTAGTTATTTCCTCTGTGAGAAATAGTCGCTCGGGTCTCTGGGTCTTGTGTAAACAGACGTAGTAAATAATGTAAATACTGTATAGAAACAGACAACGACTCAACCTATCCACTGATTGAGGAATAGCAATGTTTGCAGAAGTCTAAATTTGAATATTTTAATGCAAATCATACATAACATTTCCACAAGTGCGTGTGTGCTCATCACGTTACATATTTCGAGTTATGTCTTTTAGCAACTAATTCAACTAAGTCTACAAAATGTTTAATGACACGATTTATGAAAACTGTTGTTTTAATCAATCCATGCAAATATAATCTTCCTTTAATAATTATAAAACCCAACGTGTAATAAAACAGTTTATGACATGTAATGGAGCTCATTGTGAACGTATATGGCGGCATTCTGAGAAGGAAACACGTATTACAAATCACATATTTTCTTTCATATAGTTATGCATTTGTTTTGTTTTTGGCTTATTATTTAAAGAGTTATCAATTTTTTTTATATATTTTATATCAATTGTAGAAATCAAATACGTTTTGATTAAATGAATTTTTTTATTATGAGTACCGTTGTTTCGTTTCTGCTCGTGTTTAATGTCACGTTTACATATTAAGCCGACCTGAGTAGTATTAACATTATTCGTTTTATAAATAAATGAAATTATGATTTCATTCTAACAGCTAAAATATCTTCAATGGATACCTCCATACAAGCGTTTTTATAAGTAACTTACATTCTGATATAACTCTAACAGCTAAAATATCTTCAATGGATACCTCCATATAAACGTTTTTATAAGTAAATGAAATTCTGATATAACTCTAACAGCTAAAATATCTTCAATGGATACCTCCATATACGCGTTTGTATAAGTAAATGAAATTCTGATATAACTCTAACAGCTTAAACATCTTCAATGGATACCTCGTCCAAATATTTCGTGGATAACAATTTAAAGTAACTTGTTTCAAAACAAGGCATCCCTCAAGGATTCCTCGCTGCGTTCTGTACGTCTCGATGTTCACCTGGAAAAACCAATACCTCAGTGTTCTCAGATGGCAGGATAATAACCCCAATCAATTAGTATTCAATGATATATAGTATAGACTAGGTAACATTTAGTTAGTGTTACTATAATGTGGTTCGCTGCGATAACATCCTCGGAGACGAATACATAACAACGGGAATGATTCGCCAAATGTTAAGGCAAATTGTTCACCAAAATAAGTAAATAATATAATAAATAATAAATAAATAAACGTATAAATAAATGAATAAATGGATAATTGAATCAATGAATAAACAAATAAAACATAAAATAAAAGATATAAATGAATACATAAATAAATACAAAAATAAATAAAAACTTTAATAAATATTTGTTTTAATACGACAATGTGTCAGCGATGCCCAGTTAATAACTGAATAAAATTCGTATTAATTGTTAAGTCCAATTGCTAATACACGAAACAATAAAAATAGATTTTGTAAGTTTTCAGTCTGTATTATTCATGTTTTAATTATTCAAATGAATTAAGCGACATGAACATTAACAAAACGTGTTCATAAAATAACGCAAGATGACATTTATGCTATCTTACGCGGAGATTGACACATCAGGGCTGTGAAGTTATTCTATCATATACATGTACCTAAATTGATACTCTGGAATACATAGATTCAGTAAGGCATGTCGTATAGGCTTAAACAAACTGTTTACACGTAATTTACTCCTCGATTAAGCTACATTTCATGTTAAACGACCTTTTGTTATAAAGCTTAGTGTTTTCATTGTAATTTTATTTACATACAATCAACCGTTATGATCAGTGAAGCGATATGTGGAACGTGTGGTACGACAGAAGTGATACGTAGAACATATTGTGCGACAGAAGTGATACGTGGAACATATGGTGCGACATAAGTGATATGCGGAGGAACATATGGTGCGACAAAAGTGATATGTGGAACATATGCCGCGACAGAAGTGATTTGTGAAACATATTGTGCTACCTGAAGTTATATGTGGAACATATGTGTTACATAAATAATATAAGAAACTGAACATAAATTTGAAACATAAGGTATTACAAAATTAACACAACTAATATGTGAAACATATGATGCGGTTAAAAATCGGTGCTGTGCAAGTCACCCTCATCATTTAACATTGGCAATATTGGGCGATATTGAGATGATTTGCAATTCAAACTCTGTGTAATAAATTACCTGACAGCACGCATATACATCATTTCTCCAGAAAATAACAACATAAGCTTTATACAATGACACTTTTGTGTATAAGGTCTACTTCGCGGAGCGTTTTATCCTAAACGTCAGTTGCTTCTGATTGAATACGGTCTTTCGTGTGTAACTCCATACGCAAAAGATACCGTGGGACATGAGTGCCAAGTCGTTAGGATGTTTAATCAGCACTAGTCAAAATTAACCAGCAGTAAATGAGTATATTAGTTATTTATGCTAGAAACGAAGTCAGGTGAAATGTAGCGGCATACCTACATGATCGTGTCAGGGGTAATTGCCTTACAACATTTCATGTTGCGGCACGTTCCAGTCGCTCCGGAAGGGAAAACATCGCATGCCAAACGTCTTGCTGTGGTTGAGATGCTTGTGACCGTTAAATTATGTGTTATTTATCGGAAATAAACTTTTGTGGAAATCGTTTAAATGAATGTATAACTTATCATATTTTTGCTAACATCACATCACATGATCGCTTTACAGACAAAATACAAATACAATTCTACAGTCTGGTGAGTTTATTATATTATTATGTATACCATAAATCAAACGTTTGTCTCTTGCAGTCAATACTTGCATTATCAGAACGGAAACGTGCGGGCAGAGTAAAGCATGCAATCTTACAGCGCAATCATTTGCGCGTGAAAATTAAATATGAAGTATACGAACGAACGATTACATTACATATTCGTATCGTGATTAATATCGGATAAGATAAGCGTGGCAAATATATTGTACATAACAAGTCGTGTAAAATAGTGTTGTGATATAAATCACCTGTAACACCAAAGGTGAAGAAACCCAGCCAAGCCGTTTTGACATCCAAATCAATATTGTACATTCATGTTAGCTGTGTTTGTTGTTTGAATTACCTTTCATTGCAAAAACCAGTTGATCACATGCCTTAAATAGAAGACTTGCAAATGTTAACATATATGTATCTCCTTATGCTTCTTCATGATACTCATTTATCTAATTTCAAAGTACGCTTAATATTTAACTTTTATTTTATATGTCAGTAGTTAAATTGCCTCAATGTAAATGCTAAAAAACCCTACTGTGGTTTGGCTTATTATTACATTATAAATTGAATTACTGTAGGGTTGCGGTACTGAAAGAATCGCGAAACTACGAACAAATCGGCTAGCCCCGTGACTATCCGAACTTTATATCCGAAACATTCGAACATTATTAAATATTGAACTAACTCAGTAAGTTTGATTTAAGACCAGCTTTGGACCCGGTGTGCCGTCATCAAAATCATCAGCGCCTACCACTCGACTACAGTTCTTCTGATTTGTAAAATGATATTGATAAAATGTTATGTGCTTCATTGAATAAAATTAATAAAATAGANTTGTTATACATATACATTTCACTAAATCACTAAAGTGATACAACTGTTCATAATTATACAAGTTCTTCATTTAAATTTATGAAACCACGTGGTCGGACTAACTGAATTTTAAAAATGCAAAATATTTAATATCTTCCCTAAAATATATACTGAATGTTATATTATAAATGTAAATACGCCAACAAGATACAATTGTCTATAATTAAATAAGTTCTCCTTTGAAAAGAAAGAGTTAAAGACAAATTTATGAAACCACGTGGTTTAAATGTAAACATGTGTAAACCATAGAACGACATACCCTGAGATGCGACCAGCAGGTAAAAGACCGACAATTTTTTTTTTTTTTTTTTTGAATCAGAGTTTATTTACAGGTCCTACCGGCCTCGTAACGAGTTCTTTATGGTCCGACCTGCCCCTGTGACCTTTCAGGAGAAAAGAGTTAATTTTGAGCCAAAGTAGGTCAAATTTACCCCGGCTGCCCGGGTATTCGCCAAAGATATAATTTAGATCCAAATATACCAGTGCACGGTGGCCAATGAGACCTTAATGTGCACTGGTGGAAAAAAGTTAAAAAAATTGACAATTCCAAGACAATTCTGTCTGGACGCCTCCGCCAAGGGAGTGCAAGCACTGCTCTGCTCTTTTATGGCACCTTCCGCTGTCACCGGCTGTCGTCTCTTCGTCCCCGAGACAGTTTCCCCAGCGCGTTGAGCGCACTGAGTACCGCCGCCCCGGGGTCCCTCTTTAAAGCCACCCCCTCGATGTTCTGGGCTGCTAACCGCGGAACCCAGGTCCGTCCCGTATTTCCTTCCCACTGGTGGTCTTGCTGTCCCGCCGTACCCGTCCCTCTTCAGACGGGACCTCTGGACCGGTACGGGCAGGCGAACTCTCGACGATAAACAGCGGGTTGATTAGGTCCGCTGCATCTTGGAGAAGACAGCAATCCCAGCAGTGAGGAAGACATCCGGCTCGAGGGTGACGGGCTCAGCTGGATTAGCTGAGCCATCCGCAGAAGATCCATCGAAGACAGGGCGTATACGCGATCGCGATTAATGGTTACTAGATTGCGGTACGGTACGGTAATAGATCTTCTGCAGGCGGCTCCTGGCCTCGGTCGCGACGAGCACGCTCCAGCTGCTGACCGAGTCGTTGTTTCAAAATGTTAACAGTTCCTTTATATATAATGGCGCCATACTGCAAATGTTTATATAATCGGCGCGCACACCTTCACCCACGATCTTAAGTTGTCTTAGTCTCGTCAAAGCAATTACCCCAGTCACACCGGTCTGGCATTTTTACTGCGTTCTTACGAGGACCCAGGACGCGTTGGAATCACCAGATGCGCCGTGGGGTAATAATGAGAACGCATGACAAAATCATATGTGTCGTGTTCTGAGAAAACTGGGCATAATGCATGTGCGTAAATTGTCATTCTAGATTAGCCTGTGCAGTCCGTACAGGCTAATCGGGGACGACAATTTCCGCTTTTATGGTATTTATTGTTTAAATGATGTCTCTGCTTAGCGAAAATTCAGTTAAGGCGGAAAGTGTCGTCCCTGATTAGCCTGTGCGGACTGCACAGGCTAATCTGGAATGACACTTAACGCACATGTATTTTGCCCGGTTTTCTGACGACGCTCCACATATCTGATTTGGTTAGACGGGCCAATTGAAGAGCATTTCAATTAATCACAAACTTAAAAATTGTACCATCAACATGTTTCATTCGTATGGGGTGCGTTATTTGTTTTAATTTAAAAAAAAAGAATAAGTACCAAGCGACACAAAGAGTTATTATTCTTATTTGAATTGTATAGCCCGGGGTCACTGGGACTCTAAATAGCAACATTACCTGGCGACTATAATTTAGCAAATATAATTAACACTTCACTGAATGAAGCACGATTTCAGAGAAGTGTCGTGCTGTATTATTTATGTTAGCTCATTAGTATGTGCTGTTTGTAACCCTGGCGCGTTTATGTATACATTATTGTATTTAATAATGGATGCGTCTGCTAACAAGGGAAACAATGTTGTTTTATTGAGAGTTTCATATACATACAATCTGCATCTTTATGAATTTATTTCAAATCATAACACATGTTATCAGTTAAATAAAACGAAACTAAATACATTAAGTACAATTAATAAAACGGATCAATCCAATAAAAAATACTTAACCATAAACAAGACGTTTGATAAAAACAAAGAGTTTTAAAATGGCGCTGGTTGATTCGAACCAACATGGGACTATTAAGCCATAAAACTATTTGCATACACATCCATCAGTTACCTCTACACTAAGGAGCCATGCATAGTTTGAGCATGGCGTATAGAAAAGTTATGTTATTGTGTAGCTTTTAAGGACGGTTAAAAATATATAATACATTTTTTTTAACCGACTCTAAATGAATTCGTCAAACCTTTCACAAACTAGAGTGAAAAACAATTACATAATCAATACTGTCTTATAAATGCAGATGACCAATTTACGAAATAAATTTAACAGATGACCCACGCGAAAATATGTGTTATGCCATATGACCAGCGTAGGTGGTGGTGGTGGTGATGATGAAGATGATGATGATGTTGATGATGATCATGAAAACGACGACGACGAGGACGAAGACGACGATGATGATGATGATTATTTTGATGATGATGATGATAATGATGATGATGATGATGATGATTATGATGATGATGATGATGATGATGCTGCTGCTGCTGCTGATGATGATGATGATGATGATGATGATGATGATGATGATGATGATAAACATGTTAGCAATAACGTTTTGATAAAATACGGGATATAACGAGTGTTAGTTAAAGGTATTAAAGAGAAAATATACTTATTCGACCCACCAACCGATCGACGGAATTCCGACCGAATAATTCACAGTTTAATATAAAAAGTACCATTGGTTTACTTAGCTGCAGTAATCATACGGTTCACGTCGTGTTCCTATCGTCAAGAGATGCATTCACCGCCAGAATTCATACAACAAACGCCGTCATGTAAGAAAGAGGGGGAGCTTAGAACTTCTGATTTTCGAAGTTTGGCGAAATATGCGGAATTATGTTTTGTACGTGGACCCTGATTTACAGTGTGTGTTTATATACTTTATGAGCCGACGGTACTTTCAGTGCGGTTAATAGTTTACTTTTAATTTAACGCTTCGCTTCATGCAAAGTTCAGTTGATATCCCGAAGCGAATTATGTGTGGTTGATGATGTTAACAAGTTATTGTTATTGGATTTTATTGTTTGTTTTATTTGTTTAACTTATCTTGACATGTTCAAGCGAAAAATAAGCTCTTGTCCAGAGGCATATTTCTGGATTGTTGAGATTAAACAGGTGTGATATACTGTCGTCATGTTGTTTCAAGGAATTGCAATATTATTGCTACCTCGAGATTTGTTAAGTTTGATAGAAAATAGTTTCTTGCTGACCTGATTTTGGACACTTGTAATTGAATAAGAGATGTCCTTCAAACGAAGGTAGTAAAAATGGTGTATTTGATAAATTTTTCAATTGAGATTCATGAAATGTAATTTTACAAGTGTGTTTGTGGATCTACTAAAGGTAACAACATCTTTCAGGTATAGAACATGTATTTATTGGAAATGTGTTACATTGGTTAACGTTTTCATATTGTATTTAAATGTGCCACAATATTGCACGTGACGCTTACACGGAAATACTTTCTCCAAAATTGTACAAAGCCACATAGAATCGCTAACCAGATTTGTATTGTCTTTATTATTCATGTATTACTTGGAAAACAGAAATTCTTTATATACAACAGAAAACGTGGAATTGAGCAGATAGCAGGGCGTAATTTTACAATACTAAGAGCATGTGCGCGTTTGATTAATACAGTATCTTCCGTTATATGTTGCTGCTATTGTTTACCGTTATAGCATAATATTGTTGTTACGCTCCACTGATTACTTTGTGAGATTATCAGTAAGGATTGATCTTGATAATAGAGCGTACTAATTGAATCAACATGTTTTGATTTCACGTGCACATATTTACATTTGACATCTGTTACTAGAGCTAACAGAGTTAATGCCAACTCTAGATGCGTGTGTTACATAGCAAGTTGAAGTAAAACGTATTGTTACAGTTGCTTTCTGTCGCTGGGATTGTGATTTTGTCCTAGACGCATTTTGTTTTCGATCACTTTGTCAAACGATAAAATGTCATATCGGGTGCCATAGTGTTAGTGGGCGACGTTACCATGAGCCAGTTCAAATTGTTGTCGGCTGAATATTTAGACAATAACAGACGGACAGTCATAATGTTTTATTGACGTAAACTTAAAAAAATAACAAACGGCAGAGCTGGACCGGACGTGTTTAATCGGCCTGCTTCCGACATAACAGCCGATGGCTTTTTGCCCGAGGTTCATTATGCGGCTAGTGCCGATTATTGACGTCAGGGCCAGTTCTCCGTGTGTTATGGTAATTATTACATATCCTTCCTTCTATTGTGTTCCATCAGTAACATTTATTACCCAACCAACTGTCCGTTCTTTAATTTTGGATTTAACTGATTACGTAATTTATGAATTATCTCGTGTGACCTAACGTCTGTGACGAAATATACCCGTTTAAGCTAGACTCTCTGGATTTAAGGGCAAACCATTCGGACGTGGTGGTTTATTTAACAGTTAAATATAAAAAAGCATCAAACGAATCCCAAACGTATTTTGTCGTGTGTGTTTGTCATGCATAATTGGAAACTTTGATACGAATACAATAAATTACTCCGACCAGTCATTCGATTTCTTTAATCGTTTTATTGGTCAGAATCGTTAGCAGTCGATAAAAAACGTTTCCAAAATGTAATGTGGTTTAAAATAAATTTATCAAATTCAAAAAAGAATGGAAGAACAGAAAATTGAAATGCATATCGTTGTATTTTTACTGTTATAAGCACTGGTTAAATTTGTTATTGATGTAAGCGTGTCGTTAATATTTTTGTATGACTACTGCTTAAGCTTAGTGTGATCAATCTAATATACAGTACAGTTGTAGTTGCAATCGATATTTCAATTTTAGTGTTGCTACGTTTAATTATCATTATTTTCTATTATTTCGTTGATTAGTGGCTAAATTGTATATATCACCGTTTGCTAGGATTTAATGTGGACGCAATTGCGTTGTGTTGAAGCCGCGCGATCTAATCTTTTTCAGATATTAAAAAAATTTGCCCTATTAGTAGGGCCGATATGATTATATTGGCCCACCAGATACGAAAAATGGCCCGCTCGCTACGCCATCTTGTTACTCGTTTTTAAACAATATGTAATATGAATATGAAAAACACTGTTTTTGTTTGGTAGTTTGTATTTATATAAAAATCAATAGTATGATATATGTTTAAGAGAATGTAAATGCAATCATCATTAAACCACATTGACGTAACTGGTTTAGAAACTATTGTTACCATACGCTAGTTTTTAAGGCATGTAACCGATTGGCTTAACAACCAGGAAAATGATTATTATTGGTGCCATCAATATTGGTCTTGAATCGGCGCATGCAAAGAATTGAGTATTAAAACAGTTTATTGACATTACTAACCTGACACTTATATCGGAATAAAGCCTAGTTGACGATCTTCAGAAAATAGTTTTCTAATTGCACTTTTGGCTGTCGACTGTGCGCTCGATGAAAATTGTAAAAAACACTGATAACGAAATATACAACTAAATATGATGCTTGCAAACAAAAAAATTGTACCAGTGTATATCATTTTAACTAAAATGTTATATATGTTTTATATATACCAAACATGATGAGTCCAACACGGCTTGGCTCGAGGGACAGACGATTAAAAGGAGCTTTACATCAATGTTTTTTTTACTTAGTTCTTATTGACATGAAAAACAGGATAATTTACATACGAAGCCGTTCAAAGATTTCAGAGAGCCGAGTATGTCAGCATGAGAAGTTCTCCAATTCCGATAGCTAAATACGGAATATCGGACTGCAAGAGGCAGAGGAGCAGATATTATTGTTCCAACTCGAAGGCGAGCACAGTTCGGATCAAGTGTGAATTACTCCAACCAAGCAATGGTTTACAACACTGCGCGTTAGATTAAACCCATATACATGTACAATTAGGTTTATATAACAGCATTAAATGCAAACTTATAATGTGTAGATTTCTTTTCATGTATGAGGTGATATGGAAAAAAGTTCATTCGTGCATGTAGCGTTTTGTGAGGAACAGGTTGACTTGTTAAATGGAACAGGCGGAAATCAAACGGAAATGTTAGTGCAAATCTTCGCGATGAAGAAGCAAAATAGTGTTGTCGGCAGCAGCATCATGTTCAGCATGGGCGTGTTTGGGAACGTGCTGGCGCTCATCGTGCTTCACAGGTCCCCGGGAGACCAGAAACGGAATTTGTTTTACAGACTGGTTGCCGGTCTTACGTTAACTGACCTTGTGGGTACAACCAGTCTGAGCCCGTTTGTGATTGCCACGTATGTCAATGATTTCAAATGGATCGGTGGAATGCATGTGTGTAAATACTTCGGATTTATGATGGTGTTCTCCGGAGTGGCAACGTCTACACTAGTGTGTTTAATGGCCATCGAAAGGTTGATTTGCATAAGACATCCTTATTTGTATTATGCTCGACTCCGCAAGAAGCATGCTAATTACTTTGTTCTCAGCGCTTGGACTTTTGCAGCGTCAGTCGCGAGCATGCCTTTAATTGGGTTTGGTGATATAATTCTGCAATATCCGTACACCTGGTGCTTCATAGACTATTATACAGACAATAAAACCGATCGAGGATATAATTGCTTGTTCGCATTCTTAGAACTACTCATGATTACAGTGACGGTCTCATGTAACTGTATAGTACTGTACACGCTGTTGCGCACAAAGATGCGCGGTCTGTCCGGCCGGAAGAATAGCTTCACTGACTCCCGGACGTTCTCCGGCTACTCGCGGCGCTACTCGGAGTGTCAGATGGTGGTGCTGCTGATTGGGATTACCGTGGTGTTCAGCTCTTGCTATCTTCCACTAATTGTAAGTATGCGGGCCCAGTGAACACAATATATCCAATTTGTTGTTATTTTGTCAATGTTGTATAAAGAAAGGATAACATCAAGTGTGAATAGTTTAAATACATTTTTTATTTAAAAAACTATAATATCTTTATAATTTAAAGGTCCAATATGCCCAAGGCCAGTGTAAAATTCATCCACTATTTTAAATGATACTGCAAAGTATAGACATATATTGCCCATTATTTTTTATTGCTTATATGTATGTCTTATGTAATTTTATTGATTGCATAATACTTTATACATTGTTGTAAGTATGTACATGTATCTGGCAATTACTTTACTTGAATTAAAAAAATAAAGAAAAGTGTTCAAACATTTAAAGGACTTAAACAGGCTTATCAGAAAGTATATACAATGAGAGAACTTTAGGTGTTAGTCAGTTCTTGGTCTTGTTGGTCCTTGGTCTTGCAGTGTGGGATGTTGTGACCATTGCTCAATTAGGTATTCAATGCCCAAGTATTTGCATTATTGATAAATATTAATACATGAAAAGGCTCATTCAACATTTCTTAAATGACAGAATAATTACTCAGGCCCAAACCAAGCCGATATAAGGTACACGCTATGAGTTACGCTTCATTATATTTAATAATTTGTATTATCAATACTGATTATCAAAGAAATCTAAGTTTATTAATTTGTCTTGCCCCTGGAAATGAATTATGTCTTTTTGTAAATATCAACTTCAATTATGATACGGTCTTTTCTTCATTTCCAAAGATTGTTTTTTTTATCTAGTGTCAACACAAATGTTACTTTCACTGACATTGAATGACTGTAAGTACATTTCGAAATAGGAATTTTTCAAAACAATTTGCGACTTTATTACACACGAAATTAAGTGGGAAAGAGCTATATTTATTACATATAACTAGTAATTCAATAATGACAAAACAGTACCGAAGTGATTAATTTATTATATTTAAATGCCAACAAATAATATCATGAACAGAGAGAGGTCACGGTCTCCAGTTTTACTGTCGTGTTTTTGTTGTCAATATTTTGGACATAAACCATAATAATAAAGCCGAAATATAAATAACAACACTTGCCTTGTTTAAAGACGTTTCAAATCCAAGTATTATCATCATTATCAAGTTAAAATTCTGATCAACATGTGTTGAAGAATTGTGTGTGGCGTAATGTAGCAATGTCCAACTTTGGAAAAAGGGGAGTAATCAGTCAACTCATCGAAATTAAAAGGTCAAAATCAACTTTTTGTTTAATAGAAAATACTTTCAATGACAAATGTGTGCTTTTGTTTATATAATTTAAATTATATCAACGGTAAAGTCGTAGAAAACAAGTAGCAATTTAAACAACGTTAAGCACATATTTAGCGACGTCATTTCAAAATCACGTTTTCTGATAATGTGGCTTGCCAAATTAGGACCAAAATATCAGAGCTCGCCACAAGTATTAACCTTAGAGCTTTCCAATTCAAATGTACAAGCATCAAAAGAGGACATTAATTCCATTGCATTTCAATTGAATTACCTTTTTCTTAAAGTCCACCAGAGCAACAGAATTACAGCTTTTTGAGGCACGACGAAATAAAATAAATACACGTTTGATCAAAATCCTTTATTGTTAACACAAGTTCATCATGTTATAGAGTTTCTAGATTCTTGTCTTGCAACTCAAGGAACAGTAGTAACACAGAATTAGTAAAACAACAGTACTAATGCAGAAGTAGTTATTCAGAAGTAGTTATACAGAAGCAGTTAAACATAAGGAGTCATAAAAATGTAGTTATACAGAAGTAGTAATAGAAATGTAGTCTTACATACGTAGTTATACATAAGTAGTAATGTATAAGTAATACTGCAGAAAAAGAAATGCAGAAGTAGTAATACAGAAGTAGTAACCCAAAAGTAGTAACAGTAATTTAGAAGTAGTAAGGCGGGAAGTACAAAACCCAATTAGCTAAGTGTATATTCATTACAATGTCGCACTTCAGTGGGTATAAAGTCATGTACTACGATTGGTGACTTTTCTTCAAGACTAGACAAGCGGGTCTGAATGATAACTTTACTCCTGAAAATGTTTCTACAGTTTCATTATTCGTATACATGTATATGTATAGCTATATAATAAGCCCACAACCTGTATTAACTTTATCATTTTAATATATCAATTGAAAACACATGCATATACCCGTAATCATTATTTTCGAAACAATATGTATGTCAAAACCTACATAATGCAAGGCCCATAGTTATGAATATGTAATGACATCATATAAAAATAAGCAATTTGGGATCTTAATGATAAAGCTGATTGAAGTTCATGTCCATATTTATGTTTTGTTTGCATTTCTCTAACGTTTTGGGGTTTTGTTGCAACATCAATACTATAAATGTTTTGTGCTAGACATCAATCGATTTTTACTTGCAATGCGGAGCGGTGAAATCACCTTTAATCAGTTTTATATTGTATTTCGTGTTGTATGTATTTTACTGTATTGTAATGACAATCGGTCAGTTGCCGTATATTAATGACGTTTATAAAGTTAAATTCTCCGGATTATGTCACTCGACTTTCATAGTCATCATCATTATTAAATTAAGGCGGTATGCAATATTGTTTGTATAAAAATAAAAAATAAATGCTTTACTGATTGGCATACACATATGAGAAAACAAGAAATGCCTTTACAATAGACAATTGGCGTTGACATAATAATAATCTTATTTTCGTACTACATGTGCAACATATATAAACAAGGCTTCTAAAACAATTAAAACCATCACCGATAATCCATCTGCAATTAAAAGGGGTATATATGCTATGTCATTAAAATGAGCACAATGCATACCACTGAATAACACTACTTTCTTATTTCCACATTGTACTTAGGGAAAGGTATTTACCTTTATAGATTTCATTACACCCGCTGGGTAAATTATTATAAAGGTGCAATTCAAAGATACTCTTAATACGTCCTACAACATTTATCAATTAACAGTAAGAGTAAATGTGTAATTATTAATTAAATTAATGGCATAATAATTCTTCCTTACGCTAAGTAAATGTTTTTTTTTGTTGTATAAACACAGCCACATGCTATTTTTTGTTTTAAAAGGAGCTCTCAGTTCGGAGATTTATACTCTCGGCTAGAATAATTTCACGGTTTGGTAAGTCAACATATCATGCACTATCATAACAGGAAATATAAATCCGTTCAAATTTGAGATAATTTTTATTTTTACGATTTATTTGCAAACAAGTATTTATGTACCTTTCTTTACTTAATCATTGTGACCATAAATTGTAAACAATATTGATTGTACAAGGCAAACTGTACGTCAAAATAATACAAATACATAGTTAAAAGGTAACTTCCCATTGACGCATTTGAAATTCTGATTACACCATACTATCAATACATATTTATAAATATGTTTAAGTTTAAAAAATGTCTTGGAAACATGTCTTAAACTTTATTTTAAATGGTTATTTAAACAACTATATGACCAACAGTTGTTGTGATACATTTAATCATTGTGATAAGTTTTACTAGCATGAAACTTGAGCATCTGTACAATTGGCACTTAATGATTCCACTGAAATCTTTGTAAAAAATTATCTTTAGGTTTTTGAAGCCGAAAAGCGAGTCCTGTAATTTTGTGTGTGATGTCCCATAATACAAACTAATTACACGATTTTGTTTCCTGTCAAACATAAGACTAGTAAGGAACATTTGACACAGTAATAGTGACGCCGTGACATTATTTATTTTTAACTTTTTTATGACAATATACAAGTGATATGTAGAGTTGCATGAAGACAATGTAGTCCATTTATAAAAAAAAAACATATTGAAACAAGAAAATTGATAAGAAATGCATGAGGAAAGAGTGAGGATTTTTTGTGTGTAAATTATGAGTTGGGAGAATTCGCCAGAAACTTAGAGTTTGGCTGAATGCAAACTGCCTTGTTATTTACGATATAAAATGAGTTTAGATTGCAAGTGTTGGAATTTACAAGATAAGAGGCTTATCCGTTTATACATGACTTATGCAATTATGTACATGTATACGTTATTTTCTTATTCGATGTTCATTTTGGCGTGCTTAATCGCAATGGATCAGACTGGGCTTATTGTTCATGCAAATAATGATTGACTTAATGACATGACAATGATTTACTCATAATGGGAAGTGATACTAAAGAGGCGGCAAATTACACAGAAAGCTAATTAAGTGTTTCCCATTTATTCACACACAGTATGCTACGTCATTCATTGACTTTCACTACTGTAACCGTTACAATTTTGGTTACTTTTATTTAATAGATTAATGACATATGAATTTTACTATAAGGGATATTTTCCTCAAATAAACATCCATAACACATCATCATTATAATCTTGTGAGAGCAAACATTCCGGACTGCTTCCATCATAACAAAACCATTGTGTTGCGTTAAGTGGTCATGTGTATTAGTAGATGACATAACGATACTGTTGACCCAACAATGCCAGTTTCACACTGACCACAGTCCAGTTAACAATCATCAACATTAAGTTGCCGATGATAATACTACATAATGCAATACATAGCGTAATTAATACACCTAATCCTATTTAAGCTGAACAAGATAAATGAATGAAAACACCGGGTAACCATTTATGCACTAAATTTATACAACGTTTTTGAAACGTTTTGTTAAACAACAAAGAAAAGTCCTTTCTATGGTTAAAGCATATTTATTCTAGAATGTTTTTTACAAGATATCTAACACACAACTTAAGTTTATAGGTTTGGATCGTTATCTAAGCTAGTAGGTGTTTTTTCCTCAGTAATATATTTACAAACATAGTGACGGTAATTTGCAATTATCTTTTTTCTTCATTTTAATTTGTAATATAATGATTTCAAGGGATCTCATTTTCAGTGTGTATATTGTACATGTGTTTGTTAATTGGACGTGATCCAACTCCTTGATTAGACGTGAAAGTAATTCATTCTTGAGTAATAAAATGTTTGTCTATGGACCGGAACAAAGCGCCGCAACACTTACATATAAGTATTCACATAAAATGTAATGCATTGTGTATATACATACGTAATACATCCGTTAGTAATAATATGTTCATGTTTAATGGACCGGAACAATAACATATAAATAGTTCACACACACCGTAGACACGGTGTATATACACGTACGCTGTTTATGTGTACAATAATTTTGACAACTATTATACTTACTTGTACATTTTAAGTATTCATCCATATATGGTCATTGCATTTAAAGTCTCATCTATATATGGCCGTTGTATTCAATAATTCATCCAAATCCGGACATTGTATTTAAGGATTCATCCATATATGGTCATTGTATTCAAGGATTCATCCATATATGGTTATTGTAATCAAGGATTCATCCATTATTGGTCATTGTATATAAGTATTCATCCAATAATATTGATGGTACTCAAGTTTCAAATCATATAGGGTGATTATAATTATCCATATATGGTCGTTGTATCAAAAACGCGCCTGTGTCAGAGAGTGCGTTACTTCTGGATTAAGTGAAGTACATATAATCGCTGAATTATTATTTTATCCATTATTTACAAAGAAATTGTATAGAAGTATGCACCAACAATGGTCGGTGCAAATGGTCAAACTTTTAATTATAAGTCAATGAAACATTCTTCAACATGAGCAATGAATGTCTCTGTTAATACTAATCATATTCCATTCACATCAACGCTTCATTCTTTATACATAGTCAACGGATATGTATGCTGGAATTCACATTAATGAATATTCCAACAAGGGTCTTGCACTTGTGCGAGAATAATCAGGCGATGTACGGTTTGATGACAGGCATGTTATAAATAAAAATGTGAAGGGTAAAACAACAAATACGGAGCACCACTCATGTTACATGTCTAACAAACACGCTCAGTTATACGGTTTGGTTTACTGAATTCGAGACTGTTGCAGTCAATAAAGAACTCATTTATCACAAAACTGTATATTAATGGTACAGCTAAAGTCCGTAATTAAATTGTTTCCATCTAGCATTACGGATGTCATATAACTCATATTTGTTAACGGGAACTCCTTTCTTGAGAAAGATAAAAAAAATGACACGCAGACTTTTGTAAGAGCAAAGTTAGAGACAAAATTATCATAACAAATCTTAAATGCATCGATAAGTTTGCATTGTTGAATTTTGGCCAATAAGCTATACAGTCTGCGCAGTAATTGAAACGACTGATTATCCATAACATCACAGGAACCACACCAAACATATCATCGCTCATATTGTTGGGTTTATTTTTCAGATTCGTATTGTCATCAACCAAACGAAGCTAATTCCTGTGAACATGCGCACTGATCTGCTCATTATCCGCTTCGCCTCGCTAAACCAGATCCTGGACCCCTGGGTTTACATCCTCTTGCGCCGCAAGGTCGTCTCTCGTCTCATCTTCACCATCTGGAAATTCGTCTCTCCCAAAACCGCAGAGGCACAGATCCGAACCTTCCGCCGGCAAGACTCGGCATATTCCGACAAGGACTCCAATTTCACGTGTTGTACTTTCTGTTTTCATTGTTTATGTGATCCACCTCTGCAACGGCGTGCTAGTTCGGTGTCCGTGAATTACAGTAGCAACTACATGGCTGGTTCAATGTCACCAAGACTTCCGACCAACAAGCTCGCCATTGGAGTTATCCGGAATGTTATGCTTCCGAATACTGGTATTGACTCACCCGCCACGTTAGCCAGACGCTCGCACGTTATCGCAGGGCTACAACGGCAAGCGTCTGTTGATTTAGAAGTAATAAATTACCAGTCTGATAACCCATGCGTTTCTTTAATGAAAACTTTTGACTCTAGCTGTGGTGATGCAGACTACAGACTAAGTGATTCAGACAAGATACTTAGTGATAAACTTTTGACTAACATAACCAAAGAATCGCCTAGTGAAGATATCGAAAGCCTATAAAAATTCCCTGTCTAAAGTGCCAATAACAAACAAATCGCTATCATACTACTATGTATACTAGCTTAGTGTTGCTCCATTGTTGAATAGGTAATTTTCAAAACAATAGTGATTATATATATATATATACATTAAATCAATATTTATGTGATGACGATTTCGCTGCTTGCTAATGCATGAGAGTGTTTGTTCATGAGTATGTACCTATGTTTGTTTGCTATAAGTCTTTTTTTTTTAAATAGGATAAAATGGACAGAGTTTCAAGAAAAATATGAACTCGTGTTTTCCCAGCAATCGCATCTGTATATATGTATCCCGGAAAAAGCAACTTTTTGGAAAAACAACTTATCTGCTGGTACAAAAAACATGACCCATTTATAATCCTTTCAAAATCACACACCGTATCAACCGTTATTATTTTAAATAAGCTATCATTGGTTGATATAATGGACCAGCGTTGTTTGAACCAGGGTGATTAGTGGGTTTTTCTAAACTCGTGCTTTTCCGGGATCAGTCTATTGGGACAACGCATCCGGGGTAACTCAAGAAAACGTTTTTATACCAATCGAAACCCCCACTGCTTTTTTTGCGTACGTTAAATTTACATGAACATGAATTGCTGCAGTGTCATATTTATGTTTAAAAATTGTAAATATACATATATTTTGTTATACAAAGGGTTATTTGACATACACAACTGCTGAAGTTCGACATTGATGACACTGCAAAATACCTTCAAAACAAACAGTAAAGTTATACACGTAACCGCCTTTTTGAGACACCTTTTTGAAACCAATATTTCGGAAGCTCAAAACTGTGAATGTCTATGTCGTTCTGTCAATAATTATGTGAAACAAACTGTTGACTTAATTTGATATGACTCTGCTTGCTCTGAAAGTGCGGTCTCGTGTTTATTATAATTCAATATATTACCTTACTGGTGTAGAGAGCCTTCTCCTGACTTCGTTTGTGCGTCAGATTGTAATATTATGAAAGACATTTGAGATACGATATATTTTTGACAAATCTTTTAAACAAGAGAAACACAGTTGGTTTCAGTAAAATTTAGATATAAGTTTATTATTTTAAAGTCACTAAATGCACATAAGAGGTCATACCTATGGACATTCACACAACTATACAAGTTTAAAGTCCCATCAGTCAGTATGTACGTTATGACAAAGATATTTAAGACCATCAGTATGTAATTTAAATTGTTGAGTTAACTAAGAATAAACAATGTACGAAACCGGTTTGAGATATGTAGTTATGTATTAATGCGTGTTGAAAGTAGAACACCATCACATGTTGATGTATTAATGTTCAAAATTTTACAAATGACGGTTTGCATTTGCTATCTGTTTTTATGCTGTTAATTGCTGATGATATAGTATTATTTACTACTAACCCAGTAAGCCTTCAGAACCAACTTAACAATGTATACCTTTACTCTTCTAAATGGGGTGTTGAAATAAATACATATATAAGGCAAATATGCATATTTGAAAAAGGAGGTGCACATGGTCAATAAATAATGACCGAATTGAAATTGTCGACAGTTTTGTGTATCTGGGAATATAAAATTCCTCTACGTTAGAGCATATCAAAACCCTGGATCTTTGTTAAGTCGTGTCAAAGTAGATGTCCCAATCAAACCAGATCTATTCGATTCATGAGTAACGCCAATCATATTGTATGGTTCTGAAGACTGGGGCATTTATAACAACTCTAATATTGATAAATTACATTACACATTTTCCAAAAATAGCCCTTATGTGAAACAATATACTTCTAACTATGCTGTTCTTAGTAAATTTGGATAGATTCCCTCTTGCAGTTTTATGAAAACTTAGAGAATTTCGTTATTGCATGAAAGTTGTAAAATTACAAAAATTCATTATTATACCAAGGTTTTGTGGAACCGATCGATATTTTAAACAATTTCCATTGTAACAAAAATAATCTATGATGCAATGCTTTGAAGTCAACTTTAGACAACATTGGCTTGGGCTATATTCTTTATACTGATTTCACGTGGGACATTTCATTCATGGTACATCGAAGAATAAAATATCAATTTGTTCCAGAATGGATTTATGCATAGAATCATAACATGTGCATGTATTCATACGTTAAAGTCATTGCTAGGCCAAGCACAATATGTGTATGTAAACATTCCTATTTACTATCATTTAAGATTTACTCAATGTTGATACCGTTATGATACATTTGCCACATAAACCTGCATAGCTTACGCTTTATAACAGAAGAGCGTTACCGTGTTTTCCGGTATGCATAAACAATGAGTACAAACATGATTAAATGAATTTTTAATGTCAAAAGATATGGAAAAACAACAACTTTATTTCTATTCAAGACCAATGCCAAGTGGTAGGGAAGTCATTTGTTGATGTACATAAACATGCACTGCTATTACATTACCTTTATATGGTGGGGAAGGGCTCAGCTTCCCATTTCTAAGATACAAATACATATCAATATTACACTCTAAGCTCAATATTAAATTTAATTAAAATTAAATAACGATATATTAAAGTTTGAAAATCTAGGTACAATGCGACATGTTTAAAAACGTGGTTAAAACTTAGGCTTTATTAACAACATATACTCTAGAAATGTACATAATAATGGACAATATCCTCATCTTATGTTTTGATCAGAATATATGAATATCATGAAATTACCACTATATACAAGATTGGCATTACATGGGGTCAGGGAAGTCAGGTGACCTATTATCTTGATTCTCTTGTCATTTCAATATGCATTACAATGCAGATTGCCTTTTTTAAAGACGTATTTTGTTTGTTTATACTACGAATTTTTAAGATGACTTCATTTCTTATAGTTTAACACTCGCATCGTCAATGTGTAGGTATTTTTTGCAAAATCGTACTTTTGCCTTCGTATAGATAATGTGGAATCCTTTTGATTCTACATTAGACAGTTACAATTGTCTCTTTGCAGAGGCATGCATGGTAACGATACAAATGAGCCTCGCTCTGGGTAAAATGTCGTCGCACAGGCTAATCAGAGACGACACTTTTCGCTTTGTTTCGTTCACAAAAAGTCTTGTCTTTACAAAAATCAAGTTCAGGCGTGAAGTGTCGTCCATGATTAGTCTTTGCGGACTGCACATGCTAATCTGTGACGACACTTAACGCACATGCATTATGCCAAGTTTTCGCAGAACGAGGCTCAATTTGGTTTAACGAGCGCCAATTCCAGTAAAGCGTACATCACGGTCTACATCGACAAGCAGAATACGGGATAAGGGTCTGGAATACAAAACTCCAGATAAAAATCGCAAGAGACTTGAAAGGAAATTTAACTTAAATCCATGCTTATTTTGACATTATTCAGACTGTCAGTAATATCCTGTGCTGAATTAGTTATTCTTAAAACCTCATTGCCCCACAATTCGAAAGAATTAATACCGCTTTTCTGTGACTTTCTGTTGGGTAATTATCTCAATTGAGGTATGCGTTAGAGAGGTAAAATATTCCATTTAATATTAGAAAAATCACTGGGAACAGGGTTTTTGGAAGTGTAAAACCAAATGAGCCTTTGTCCGTCCCTTCAATGAGCTTAACATTATCACGACTAAATCTGCGAATTTGAAACTTAATCTGATATGGTATAAATGCGCAGCAATGCTCGATATGCGAGTCACTGTTACATTATCATTTAAATTATATAAAAACGATGTATTTTCCCTAAATACTATTTAATGCATTTGAACACTTTCCCATCATTTTAAATCGTTGTGTCACTCTTTGTTCAAAGCCTCAAAACAATATGTTGTCATCGTGTTAAGGGAGACATAGCTTACCGTTCACTCGTGCTTCTACGCATTTGAAAATAGACGTTCGAAAAGTATATGCAACCTTGTTATTACTGTATTATTGTACTATCATAGTTTTGTGTCTCATTTATTTTTTCACATTTCTTTACAATGTAGTTTACATCCATAATTACTAAAAAACGGAATTCATAAGAAATTGTATGAAAATATGTACATTTTTGTACTATAACATATCAAATATTTAGCGTATGCGTGAATACATGTTAAACAATGTTTACAGTGTCAATGTCATATAAAGAACTTTGTGATTTATAGCAAAACATAAACTAATAATTTATATTTAAGAAACTTAGAGGTTTTATATATAGAAAAAAGGAAAGAAAATATTTTACAACACAATTTGTTTCAATGGAATTGTTGTAAGTATTTGTTTTTCTTTTGAGAAGGATTTTTGTTTTGTTTTAATTGTCTTGCCATAAAATTTGTCTGAATAGAATTATTGATAGTTTGTAGAATGTATGAATCACCGGAATTGAACCCATTTTTTTATGTTGTTCATATTTATTTTTTACGAGGGCAATCTCAGATTCAATTTTTAGTCTCGTATTTAGGTATTCAATAAAGTGAGGAAAGGTTGGTATGCATTTTTTGTATTTTATTTTAAATATAAAAGATTTTAATAGTATCAAAATAAAGTTAAATACATCTCTGTGTAGTTTGTTTTCAGTGCATCCAAAGAAAGCATGAGTTTTATTTATTTTAATGTATATGTTTTTACTGACAAGAAAAGTTTCCATCTTTTTCCATATTATTTGAAAGTGTTGGCACTCCTAAAATAAGTTGTCTATTGTTTCAATATGTGATTGACAGAAATCACATAAAGTGCTGTTGCTAAGTTTGCATTTATAAAGATATGTGTTTGTGGGGACAATGCGCATGATTAATGCATATTGAAAGCTGCGTAAAGACATGTCGATGGTTGAAATTTGGGGCACAATATGGATTTTGGTTCCAAGTGGTTGAGTCTATATCTTTAAAATTCGTGTTCCATTTGTTTTCAATAATGACATTGTTCTCGTTTTGTAACTGAGTATTGTATATACATTTATTAAGGTATTTTGTTTTGAATATCACTTTTGACAAAGTTTTGTCTGATTTATTGATATCGAGGTCATGAATGCTTTCTTCAGTTTTATATTTCCTTGGGATAGATGTGATTAAGGTATTGATTTTCATAAGTCGTTGTTATTGACGTCGTAGAGGTAATTAATGTTTTCAGAATTATACATCGTTTTATTTCTGAAATCAAAAAGTTGATATATGTATTTTATCCCTCTGTCATATACCAATCGCGATAAAAAAAAAATCCGTTGGCGGTTATTGACTTGTTGTTCCATATTATTTCTTTTTTGATGCGTTTTTGTGAATGCTGTGACTTGTATTTTGCATTTGCTGCAGACTACGATGTNAGATATTTTTTGCAAAATCGTACTTTTGCCTTCGTATAGATAATGTGGAATCCTTTTGATTCTACATTAGACAGTTACAATTGTCTCTTTGCAGAGGCATGCATGGTAACGATACAAATGAGCCTCGCTCTGGGTAAAATGTCGTCGCACAGGCTAATCAGAGACGACACTTTTCGCTTTGTTTCGTTCACAAAAAGTCTTGTCTTTACAAAAATCAAGTTCAGGCGTGAAGTGTCGTCCATGATTAGTCTTTGCGGACTGCACATGCTAATCTGTGACGACACTTAACGCACATGCATTATGCCAAGTTTTCGCAGAACGAGGCTCAATTTGGTTTAACGAGCGCCAATTCCAGTAAAGCGTACATCACGGTCTACATCGACAAGCAGAATACGGGATAAGGGTCTGGAATACAAAACTCCAGATAAAAATCGCAAGAGACTTGAAAGGAAATTTAACTTAAATCCATGCTTATTTTGACATTATTCAGACTGTCAGTAATATCCTGTGCTGAATTAGTTATTCTTAAAACCTCATTGCCCCACAATTCGAAAGAATTAATACCGCTTTTCTGTGACTTTCTGTTGGGTAATTATCTCAATTGAGGTATGCGTTAGAGAGGTAAAATATTCTATTTAATATTAGAAAAAAACACTGGAAACAAGTTTTTTGGAAGTGTTAAACCAAATGGGGTTTGTCCGTCCCTTCAATGAGCTTAACATTGTCACGAATAAATCTGCGAATTTGAAACTTAATCTGATATGGTATACATGCGCAGCAATGCTCGATATGCGAGTCACTGTTACATAATCATTTAAATTATATACAAAAGATGTATTTTCTCTAAACACTATTTATTGCATTTGAACACTTTCCCATCATTTTAAATCGTTTTGTCACTCTTTGTTCAAAGCCTCCAAACAATATGTTGTCATCGTTTTTAGTGAGATATAGCTTACAGTAAACTCGTGCTTCTACGCATTTGAAAATAGACGTTCTAGAATTACAGGCAACCTTGTTATTACTGTATTATTGTACTATCATAGTTTTATTTTCTCATTTATTTTTTAACATTTCTTTACAATGTAGTATTCATCCATAGTTACTAGAAAACGGAATACATAAGAAAGTGTATGAAATATGTACATTGTTGTACTATAACATATCAAATGTTAAGCGTATGCGTGAAAACATGTTAAAAAATGTTTACAGTGTCAATGTCATATAAAGAACATTGTGATTTATAGCAAAACATAAACTTATAATTTATATTTAAGAATCATAGAGGTTTTATATATAGACAAAAGGAAAGAAAATAGTTTACAACAAGATTTGTTTCAATGGAATTGTGGTAAGTATTTGTTTTTCTTTTGAGAAGGATTTTTTTGTTGTTTTAATTGTCTTGCCATAAAATTCGTCTGAATAGCATTATTGATAGTTTGTAGAGAGTTTGAATCACCTGAATTGAACCCATTTGTTTATGTTGTTCATATTTATTTTTTACAAGGACAATCTCAGATTCAATTTTTATTCTCGTATTTACGTATTCAATAAAGTGAGGAAAGGTTGGTATGTATTTTTTTACATTTCATTTTAAACATAAAAGATGTTAATAGTATCATAACAAAGTTAAATACATCTGAGTGTAGTTTTTTTTCAGTGCATCCAAAGCAAGCATGCGTTTTATGTATTTCAATTAATATGTTTTTACTGACAAGAAAAGTTTCCATCTGTTTCCATATTATTTGAACGTGTTGACACTCCCAAAATAAGTGGTCTATTGTTTCAATATGTGATTGACAGAAATCACATAAAGTGCTGCTGCTTAGTTTGCATTTCAAAAGATATTTGTTTGTGGGGACAATTCGCATGATAAATGTAAATTAAAAGCTGCGTAAAGACATGTCGATGGTTGGAATTTGGGGCACAATATGGGATTTTTTTCCAAGTGGTTGAGTCTATATCGGTAAAATTCGTGTTCCATTTGTTTTCAATAATGTCATTGTCCTCGTTTTGTAACTGAGTACTGTATATAAACTTATTTAGGTATTTTGTTTTGAATATCGCTTTTGACAAAGTTTCTTCTGGTTGATTGATATCGAGGTATGAATGCTTTCTTCAGTTAAATATTTCGTTGGGATTGATGTGATTAAGGTATTGAATTTCATAAAGTCGTTGTTATTGACGTCGTTGAGGTATTTAATGTTTTCAAATTTATACATCGTTTTATTTCTGAAGTCAAAAATTGATATATGTATTTTTTTCCTCTGTCATACCAATCGCGATAAAATAATGTTTTTACGTTGGCGGTTATTGACTTGTTGTTCCATATTATTTCCTTTTTGATGCGTTGTTTGTGAATGCTGTGACTTGTTTATTGCATTTGCTGCAGACCACGATGTAATGACGTCGTGAAGAAAAGTGTTACCTCCGCTTAATTCTGTTATAGTTTTTTCACTGAGCTCGCTTTCAAAAATTAGTTCGTTTCCATATTTATGTAATCTCCAGTCCCATAAAAGTTTCCATTAACCACAGTTTTCTGAGTCTTAATATCTTTTTATCCACCTACTTTTTATTGAAAATATTAATTAAAATTTATTAATGTTTGTAAACCACCACTTTCATACTTTTTATATAAAGTTTTCCTTTTAATTTTGTCCGGCTTGTTGTCCCATATAAAGTTTAATATACTGTTTGTTATATTATTCAGTATTAAGCTAGAAGGGTTCGGTAAAACTGAAAACTGGATGATTAATTTTGGCAACGCAAACGTTTTAATGACATTAATTTTGCGAATTAAGGTACGTTTCCTGTGTTGCCATTGTTTTAAACATGTGTTAAACTCATTCAGCTCTGGGATTAAATTAGTGTGTACATGCAAATCACTTTGGTTACAAAAAGTGATTCCTAAAGTTTTTGCTTCTTGAGATGTCCAAATAAAAGGTCTTTCATTGCAGAATTTGATGTTGGGTTTGTTCAAGGATCCAATTCGTTATATCGTTGATTTCGCGGTATTAAGGTTTAGGCCTGATATCTTTTTACATTCAGTCAGGGTTTCCACTAATGCTTTATATGATTGCTCGCATCCATTGATGAGAAAAGTTGCGTCATCGGCGAAGAAGGTTTGTTTTATTTTTTTGTCCAAAACATGTATACCTTTAATTTTGCTATTTGTCTCAATATAGTTTGACAATAGTTGCAAGCATGTAATAATAATGTGGATGATAATGGGCAGCCATGTTTGACTCCTTTTTTATTTCAAAACTATCTGAAATATGCCCATTGTTGATGATTAGACTTTTTTATGTAAGTGTAAAATACTTCGATACACTTTATGAGGTTTGACCCAAAATTCAATTTCTTAAGAAATTTGATTATAAATTTATGGTTTAGGCTGTCAAAAGCTTTTTCAAAATCTTCAAGAAATAACAGTCCCGGTTTTTGTGTTGCATTTAAGTGTTCTATTAAATCCAATATCAAACGGACATTTTCTCCAATGTATCGATTTTTCATAAATCCGGTTTGGTCAAATGATATAATTTCAGGTAAGCATTTTGTAATTCGGTTCGCGATGGCTTTTGTAGCAATTTTTTAGTCTCTATTTAATAAACTTATAGGTCTCGCGTTTGCGATTTAATCTAAATCTTTTCCTTGTTTAGGTAGAAGTGTAATAATGTTTTGTTTTTGCAACCCAGTAAGTTCGCTTCTTTTACCAAACGAATTATTAATTGCATTTATATAATAGGGCTTCAGTGTGTTCCAAAACATTTTATAAAACTCGACTGTTAGGCCATCTAAACCTGGACTTTTGTTGTAACTCATTTTTAACAGTGCAATTCCGCATTCATATTCGTTTTCCTTTACACGATTGTTTGATTTCGTTGGTTAATTTTTTTATTTCGGTGATGAGAAAAATGTTGTTATCATCTATTTCTTGTGATAAATCATTTTTAAAAAGGTTTTTATAGTATCTAACTTCGGCTTCCAAGATTTCCTCTTTCGTTTTAAGTGTTTTACCATTTTTGAGAAGTGCATTAATTCCATTTCTTTCGGCATTTCTCTTCTTTATGTTAACAAAATAAGCTGTGTAATGTTCATTGTTTTCTATTTTGATAGTTTTAGCTCTTAGTATTAAACCATTTAGTTTTGTTTCATAATTTTTTTTCTTGTTTCAGTTTTTTTTATTTGATTAATTCTGAAAGCTCATCGTTATTGTTATTATTATTATTATTTTTATTATTATTGCAAACCATTTGTGTTTCGATCAGGCGAATCTCATCTTCCAATTTGTTTTCTTCTATTTATTTTTTTATTCTTTTGTTTTTGTTTTTTGTACAACGTGTATTTGATGGTTTCATTCCGTACGGTACCTTTTATAATTTCCCAAGCTGTAGTTGGATTTGAGTCTGGTTTAGCTTTTACCACATCTTTTATACTTATCTTAATCTTTTCTTGATATTCAATTTCTAATAAAATAGAGTTGTTTAATTTAAAATAACCTGGGCCTTTTCCTAAACAAAATTCGTTAATTGATAAATATACTAGATAATGGTCGGTTTTATATCCAGGTTTTATGCTACATATATTGATTACGTTACATAAGTGATCAGATGTCAGGAAATAATCTAGTCTACAATCTATTTGTGTTTAGTATTTGAATGCCAGGTATATTGTAATTTTTCTGTGTGTTTTGTTCTCCAAATATCTGTTAGTTCGCATGTCGATATAGTATTTAGAAGAATATTTCTCATTTTGAGTGTGTTTTATTACTTACATTCTTCTTATCTATATTTGTGTTCAAGACAGTATTAAAGTCTCCTCCTCTGATGTATGATTTAACATTGTACTTTAGCAGGTAATTTTGTAGTGTATTAAAAAGTGTTATGTCGTCAGAAATTGACACGTACATTTCTGTGCTTTGGATAATTTCTATATTGCTTTTAGCATGAATAAAAATCCCAACCCTTCGCTCTTTGTTTTATTTCCACTATAAACGAATTTCCCCGGCCAATCATGTTTCCATTTTTCAAAATTATCGTTTGATAAGTGGGTCTCCTGTAGCATGTATATTGAGTGATTTAACTCTTTGAGCCATTCAAAAATGTGTAATCTTTCGTTTTCATTGCTTAAACCGCGAACATTAACTGTTGATATTAAGGATGCCATAGATGATTGTTTATATAGTGTTCATAGTTTTTATGGCAAAACAATTGTTGTGTGAACGCATATTGCGTTTTTTATTGAGATAGAAAGAAATCATTTTGTATTGTGGTCTTAAAAACGTTGATCGTCTTATTTTGTAAATACAATATTTACTGGCGCAAAAATGTACTGTTTAAAATTACACATGAACTTTTTGCAAATTATTTGAGGTAATTCAACATTAATGTGAGATTGATGTAGAAATGGTTTATATGGAAAAAAAACAAAAAAAAACAAGAGATGTGTTTTTCAGAAACACAGTGTTTTTCAGAAACACAATGCCCCCTACTGTGCCGCTTTGAAAAAAATATTTAAAAAAAATTGACCTTTGACCTTGAAGAATGACCTTGACCTTTCACTACTCAAAATGTGCAACTCCATGAGTTACACATGCATTTAACTTTTTTTGACCTTTGGCCTTGAAGGATGACCTTGACCTTTCACCACTAAAAATGTGCAGCTTCATGAGATACACATGCATGCCAAATGTCAAGTTGCTATCTTCAATATTGCAAAAGTTATGACCAGCGTTAAAGTTTTCGGACGGACGCACAGACAGACGGACGGACGGACGGACTGACAGTTCAACTGCTATATGCCACCCAACCGGGGGCATAAAAAAGCACAATGATAACGTAGAAAAGGAACGTTAACATACACATTAAACACGATTAATGTGAAAAATAGAACAACAATAGAAAATAACTATGCATACACGATTTAAGAAGCCCTTTGTCCTTGACATAATGCGGAAAACAAAAGTGGACAAAGACATCATAACGTGTGTTTCGAAAAAAGCATACCTATCTATACGTATTTTCACACCATTTTCTTGGTAGGTATTTGTGTAGCAGTTGTTTGCTATAATTATATTATTCCAAGAAAAAAATGTATAGGAAGTTAAAGTTTTCTTGATGGTATATAATTAGGCATGTAGCTGTTATATTTTATAAGGCTCATTTTACGTTATGCAATGTTTTAAATTACTTAACGTAAATTACATATATTGTTGCACTAATACTATTGCAAAAAGAAAGGTAGTTAATTTGAATTTTCGTATAAGTAAACAATTTATTTATATTTAAATCTAGATTTCATATTAAATTTAATTAATAACAAAAAAAAAAATGGAAATAACTTTGAATATTTACTGTTACAGACATATTATTAACATACAGACATCATGTAATACATAACATAAGTTTCTAACAATAACTGTTACATTATGGCTACGCCGCATGTAAAGTATCACCTTATATATAGAGATAACAAGCTGTACCAGATGTGTAATACCAATTTAGGCATGTATCTGTTAAATTTTAAAGTGCTCATTTTACTTTATGCTATTGATTAAATGAATTATTGTGTTGCCTTAGTATCAATGTAAGGTAAAGGTATTTAATTTAAATTTTTCGAATAAGTAAACAATTTATTGATATTTAAGCCTAAATTACATTTAAAATTAAATTATTAAAAGTTATTAAACACTTTTAGTTTCCTATTTAAGCATTTTGAATCTTTACTGTTACAGAAATATTATATACATACAACAGCATGCATTTTTTTATATCCTTTAAAAAAACAACAACACAACAACAACAGCAGCAGTATACCTGTATCTTCTTGAAAAGTTTAAAAAAAAGTAAATTCATTTACAATACTATGTGGATGTCACAAACAAGTTGTAAAAAATGAAAACAACAACGCACAACAATTCTGAATATGCTTAGAGTTAAAACAAAACAAAAACACAAAATTTGATATAACTGATGTGCTGTGAAAAAGTGTTACCTTATCAAAGTGCCAAATCGTACTAATATATTCTATTTTAAAACAATTAAGTCTATACAGCAAGCACTGTTCTCTAAAGCGTTTTTTTTCGATAATTTTCAAGTAACTTCAAACGCTCAGTTCGTATTATTTGTATTGGTATAGTTTACTTGCATGATAAATTTATAACATATTCGATACAGCGTGCTTCCATTTGGTTCAGGCAACAACTTACAACCAGATTATAAACATTGATCATATTTCTCACGTACTGTTAAATTTCTAAGTGAAAGGTTTAACCACTTACAGTTAAATATATTTTACTACACAACATGTGTTTATATGGACCGAGTATATAAACATTTGTATAAGACCTTATCTACTCTTTTACAACTATACATTTATATATACCTTAACGCCCATACTACATGTATATATAACCTTACCTACTCACGCACATACACATTTATACACGCATGCGTTTAAATTAAGTTAGATTTAATGTTTAATATATCAGTTTTAATTAATTATCACAATTATAATTATTGGAACTAAAAAAATATATATAGCCATGCCCACTTGTTTTACACTAAGCATTTTTGTATACATTAACGCACATACACGTTTATACACGACTGTTGAGTTACATTTTATATATGTTTCAATTTTAATTTTAATTCATCAATACCATTCTAATGCTTTTGTCAACACTATTAATATAACGTTATGGGATATGTCATACTTTAAAAAAAGTTTATTATCGATTATACTCACTTATTTGTCAATGTATATACATAATTTTGATATGTTTATAAACTGGCGTTCCTTTGAAATGGGGTTAAAAAAGATGTGTATGAACTATGCTGGATTTAATCAGCCATAGTGCAGCGGAGAATTTCTACGCTTGACTTGTGTGTCTGTTCAACGCTCTGCAATGTTCATCTCGGTTCATCTGTATACTTCAGCACAAAGATAAGGTTCTGTTTACATGTTCATATCAATAAGGTTTCTGTACTCGGCAAACTGGATCACTCTTATGTCCCCTCTTGCATTTTTATGGTGCACTTTTCCGTCCCACGACCAGATTGCTTCTTGGTCAGATGGTCCTCTTTATTGCCATGAGAACATTCTGGTTGATTTGTGTCAAATCCTCATTTAAGAAGATGCCGGTCCCTTAAAATTTCCGTCTGTTTGACATGAGGGTATTCCTTTACAGCCTAGACACGAATTTAACTATAACAGGACGTGTATGACCGTCTTTGGGTTTTCCTAATCTGTGGGCGATATCAATGTCTGATTCTTGTAAGTTTATATTTGGGATTTTTTCGTTTAATATATGTACAATCTTATTAGTGGTTGTTTCAGCCGATTCATTTGTGTTTTTCTCTAACTTTTCAGAGATACCAGAGATGCGTATGTTGTTTCTACGCCCGTATTGTTCAAGATCGTTTAACTGACCAGTTTTTTCATGCAGGTTTTCTTCAAGTTTGTGATGTTTTGGGCTTCATCTAAGATAGGTGTCACTAATTGTTATTCTAGCTGGCTTATTTTACTTTTCAGGGTGTCATTCTATTTCTCCTTTTGGAAGATTTTGCTTTCAAGAACATAAAGCTTGTGCTCTATATATTTTAAAATATCGTCTTTCATGAGGGTAATTGTATCCACAATGACTTGTTTTAGGGCTGAGTTTTTTCCTGAACAAAGGCTTGTAAGATTTTCGTTTATTGCTGCTAATTACTTTTGTATGTCTTTTTCAGCCATGGCCATTTCAATTTCTTCTGTAATGATTGCTTGTGTTGTACCTGTATTTTTCTTTTGTTTAATTTTTTGTTTGTCTTTTTGTTTTTGTATACTGGTGTCTAATTTGCTGCCACTGGAATCACTATGCTTTCTTTTGGAGATATCTGACATCTCTGTACATGTGTTTACATTTTAATTTTGCTCAGTATAGCGGAACATTTCTCGTGCGTGGATTGAGTGTCATAGAGTATTAGAGCATGAATATCTCGTGCACTTCGAGTTTTCACTGAGCAATGCTGTTTACATAATTATAAATCCGTATACAATCTACGTTTTCCGACCATCGTTTTGTTTATGCTGACTTTAATGTCATTTTCATGTGTTCTGTAATGTATAAAATGAGTAAAGTGTTACCGGTATATTTGTAATCCAGTATAATCCAATTAACACTATTTATGTATTCTATAAATCACTAAATTTCGTATATTTTATAAGCTTTCAAAAACTCGACTTCTCACTTCCACGCATGCGCAACTGGTACTATCATAGTTATACGATCCTTCGAGTGTGTTTATTTTCGAAAATAATGAGATCCTTCCGGGCTTGAGGCTGCGTTATGTGTGGACCCGAAGTGTATCCCAGCACACCTTCTAAAAACTAAAGTGTTGCATGTTTCCTGTGTAATTGAGATCGGTTGTTTTTTTCAATCAACATGAATATAAATCATAGCATATGCTGTATGCAGTTTATAAACATGCCAAACACGTTCTGGGGTATTGTGGGAGGAGGCGGAATAAATATTGGAAATATGTGCTTCGTTTCTTCGCCTGGCTCTGGGAAAACGAGATATAATGCATTTTGGAAGACACTTTCCCCCTAAAAGGAATTTTCGTGTAGAAGAGACATCATTCCAACGAAGATTTCCATAAAAGCGGAACTGTCGAACCGTCATAGCCTATGCGGTCTGCACATATTCTAATCAAAAGAATTTAAGTTTAATCTTCAAATACATTTTTTCAATGCCCAAATGTGTACTTGTATTTGCGTAATGTGCTGATATTAAAATCTCTCTGTGCATTACTCTTGGAACTACCAATAGAGGATATTCTTCACTCGTTTTCAAAAGAGAATTAATGTCAGTAAGTCCCAATCTAGCCATAAATTTCGAACACTAGGTGAAAAGCCAGAAACCGTATTTCTTGGAGCTCTTCGGATGTCATATTTAAGCCACTTCACAACAACGCCAATATCTGGATTCTGCTGTTGGAGTCTAGCCATTATCTCCGGTGAAGCTTAAAATTAACTGTGCTGAATTTCACAATACTTTTTACAGAAGATGACAATTCACGTAATTTAGGGTTTCCATCTTTATTTGGCATTGAATTGTTTCTGTCAACCGACTTTGAACCGTGATCCGCATCAGAGAATGTTCACGGAAGCGCAGTCGGGATATCCAGTAGCGACACTATTTCCTAATAATGAGTAATCCACGATACAGAAACTTACATAAATCAACAACTTCACCACTGAACTGAAGCTGTAGCAGCACGAACATCCAACTCAGAATTCAGATTCATGAAGTTTAACTCTGGAAAGCCTTGCTTTTGAAGACCCGAGGTTTTACTGTCTCAGCATTCTTTTTTTGCAAATCAAGGAACCGCGTCATCAAACTGAAAGAAATCTGACCACTGCTTATGTTTCCTCAAACATGTGTCACACACCTAGCACGGTAGCTCCTCTAGTGTTAGATGTCCTTCATAACACTCACATGCTTCTGGTTTTCTGGGTTTTCGACATGGGCTGTCCACATTTAAATAGTTTCCTGCCACTTCGGTGTTGTATCCGAACATCGTACTGCGATAATACTTCCTTCCATCTTGCCATTTGATCTGTTGGTGATTGGAATGACAAAATTCATCTCAAACATTAATATTCAGGTCGTAAAACGAACTCTTTACCCATAAGGTAAGGTCTAACTGTGTCACAAATGTAACAACAGCCAAAAGTTCTCTTATTGATGCATTGTAACGACCCTGACATTAATCAAATGATTTGCTCGCAAAGATGAAGTTGTGCGGCAAGATGACTAAATCCCTTTATGAAGCGTCTGTAATATGAATAAAAACCAAGAAAAGACCTTAACACACTTAGATAGCAAACGATGGAAAAGGAAAAACTGAATTCTTTCATTAGATCAAGGAATTATTTTCAAATTCAAACACTAATATAATATATGACACGCATGTCTTCATAATTGATGGAAGGTGAATCCTGTTTCACAATTGTGATTTTACAAATACAAATGAACACATCTGCATCATTTTCATCATTTAATCGTTCACATGTAAGAATGCATCCTGTATCTATTGTGTGTGTCGACGTTGTTTAACTGTTACTGTAAATTCACAAACTCGTAAGAGACGTGGCGATTTAACAAAAGTGTAACAAATCCAATCGCAAATGAACATTCTCTATTGGAAGCTACTCTAATGGATTGATTTTTTTTTAAACTTTATTTTCTTAATTTTACGCCATTTACTCTTTGTGTCCGAATTCTTTACTCAATAGTAACCTACATGCCTATTGGATACATTAGTGCAGATGCCAAATCTGAAGCATTCCACATTAGTATACTTAATTAATATATGTCCATTAACGGTTACAATGCATTGCAATACATTTAACAAGACACTTAAAATAACACTGATTAAAGTTTTGGTTAGCACCTTTGAAAGGTCAATGCAAAGCATTTTTGGTTTTACCCAGTTAAAAGGTAAGCATAACATACGCATGTCGTCGTTCAGCTCAAACAAGACAAAATATGTCATTTATTTGAAAGTAAAATGCATTTCATCATTCGGTGAGTTGGACACCGACAGCTGTAGGCTCCCATATATCTGGTTTACGGAATAGTTCGGAATTGTTCGGATTCGTTCTGTTCGATGGACAGCTGTAGGCTACCGTAGATCTGGTTTTGGGAAACGTTCTGAAAAAAATAAAAGATAAATGCGTTATGCAGCATTGCATTTCAAACAGACACAGAACAAATAGTTTTTTCTATACATGCCTGCCTTGAAACCGTTGCATGACTTTGAGGTAATTGTTAATCTAAATGCGACCTTATGTATAACTGAATGCTTATCGTTGCCTATGTTATAGTTGTGGTTAAATTAAATATGAACATATATATGGGATTTAAAATCTTCGGGAAAGTCTGTTTTTAATGTTTGTAATGTTTTGTTCAAATATTGACATTAATTCAAAGTATATACATCATTTTCGATCAATTAAATGGTAAATGTTTAATTTTACAATAGTGTTTTATTTATTGTTGCATTTTATTTGTACATTAAAGAAGTCTATTGTAGTAAGAATTACACAAGCATTACTTCTCTTGTAAAGAAATTCACCAATTTATGAATTAAACTTATGAACACTGAAGATATGTTGTACTCACGTTTTCGCTGTTGAAATGTCAATGTCTAACGGGCAGCCGTGTTTATTGATATGTATATAAAGAAGCTTATTGGTTGGAAGATATTGCACTAATGTCCATTTGCGCTTTGATGTCAAGTCGGCGGGTAACGGTTAACAACCTCTGGCTAGTTTTATGACCTTATCTTTAGAATGCAAATCGCATCGAACACAGAACGAAACGGGAATTCACGCTTTTGATGTTGATTGAGGTTAATGATGCACGCAGTGCGACTCTTTTATTGAGCTTAAATGTTCCAATGTGAGAATCTCTAACATGTTTTGAAGGAAGAATAAGGAAACATTTGAGAAAGTGATTATTCGTCTCTTGGATGGAATCCGTTATGTGTTATGTTGATTGAACATTAATATTTAAAAAAGACAATTATTACACAATTCTCAAAATTTCACATGTCTTTTACATACAGCCTAGGAAATTCCAAGCAAGTAATCTTATAACGACTGAACGCTTACTTGTCCTTCTTTCATGTAAGCACTTTCAAATTTCAAAATTTCGTTTGTAATGCAATACAGAAACATATATTAGAGCCACACTTTAGAAAAAAGAGGCTGAATGCATGATCTCAAGCCAGTTGCAGACTTTAGTTAATAGTGTTTGGTAAAAAAAAAAAATTGTCAACGTTAACATTTAAAATAACGTTATAGCTTTAGCTATTTGTTCACAATGACTCACATACTACTGCGTGACGAGGTGTCTTTATCAAGCAACACAAATACACGAGTTATATACAACAATGAACGAAACAATGTGGATAATAATGCAATGTTACGTGATTTATATGTGTATTTTTAATATAAATGCGATATATTTGTTTACATGTGTAAACTACGTTGCTAATATACATGTACTGCCATTGATTCAAAGTTAAAATATGATATAATTTGCGTTTGTTACATGCTGCAGTTTTTTAAATGATGAGATCGTAGAAAGTAAACTTATTTTAGTAATGTTTTAAAAGCGAATCTTTTATTTGTTGTATCCTTTCATTTTTTGTCTTTAGACTCATATTCAGCTAAAGATCCTCTGAATATGCCAACATCCACATTTCTGTCGGTCAAACTATTCTCTGTTTTTCTCTTTCTATGTGTATGTGCTAGGTTAACTTAATGCACAGTAACTGTTAACGAACTGCTGCTATTATTTAAAATTGAAAAAAAACTATGTTGTCCAGTGTTACCTTCAAATAAGAAGATACTTATTTTAAACGGAAAATGTCGTAAAAGCGGAAAGTGTTGTCCAAAATTAGCCTGTTCAAACTACACCGACTAATATGGGACGCATTACACACATGCATTAAGCCCTGCCTTCCCAAAGCGCGGCTACAATGTGCTTATGGCTTATGACAATTCCCATTTGAACCAACGCTAATGAGCTATCTAGCACAAAATGGTGATTAACACAGATTGTTGTTGGTACAGTTATTTAAACCATACAGTACTGTAAAACCATTATAATTTGACGGACATTTATTTTTCTTCAAATCGTGGGTTTACCGATACACAACACAAACTGACCGCCGAAACTTCCCCATTGTTCAGAGGTCTCGTTTATACTTATCTTTTGCAAACGCTGATTGATAAGGTTATATCAAATGAAAGAGTAAATCTATGCCATAGACTTCTTTTAATCAGTATTAACAATTCTTAAAGTCGTCTTTATTACACAACAAGTCAACATTGTTTAACATGGTTTTATAAAAAAATAAATGACGTTTCAATTTCAAGAAAACAAAAAATTAAACCCTGAGTAAAATAATCGACGATAACCTTCAGATCATTTTATTTATAAGTAAGGTCATGACTTGTACCTAAACATTCATAATTGGAACTTCTTATAAGGAACACTTGACCCTAATTTCCAGATGCCTTGGTTTCCTCACTGCGCACTCCCAGGTACCTCGGACCGTAGGGAGGAAGCAAATAAGCCAAAGAGGCTAAGGATGTTATATCGTTATTAGTAAAAATGAACCCGACAAGTCGTATATGTCAATAATTTACTGTACATGTCCGTGATAGGGTATGTCTACGCGATATAGTGAAATGAAATTACTTACATTAGTATTCCAATAGAAGCATATACATGGTCTCTCTTTATAAGATGTCACGTGTTTAAACATTAATGACATCGACTGTTCTATATTCGCAGTGTTAAAATATAAAACGTACAGGCATCTGTGGTAAGACTAACAATAGTTGGGTGATGGTATTACCATTGACTATAAAGACAACTTCCTGTTATGAGCAAGACGTGCGGACATTTGACATTTAACACGAAAGCAATTTGTCCTGGTTACATTAGTGTGCGCGATACAATCGAAATGCAATTCAAATAAACACTATTGATAGGATGAAATATAATTCGTTAAACAAAGAGAATGAAGTTCTAGTATCTGGAATTAGAAACTACACTCATGTCAGATTTGAATCGTCAAAATATGGCAATAGTGAACGATGTCTGTCAAATACCGAAAACACTATCTTGGTTCGTCAGTCCAACATTTGCACGCTGCAAACTTGTGTCATTCAACTATCGCGATGATTGTTATAATTGTGTCGTGTTCTGAGAAAACTGGGCAACATGCTTGTGCGTAAATTGTCATCCCATCCATCAGGGACGACAATTTCCGCTTTAATGGAATTGTTCGTTTAAATGATGTCTCTTATTAGGGAAAATCCAGTTTAGGCGGAAAGTGTCGTCACGGATTAGCCTTTGGACTGCACAGGCTAATCTGGGATGACACTTTACGCACAAGGATTTTGCCCAGTTTTCTCAGAACACGACACATATAACCCGTCTTGTAGCTTCAATAAGATTACGGTATGAGCTCTTTCATACACGTCTGATAACGAGAAACCTTAGATATGTTAAATTGCGTTGAATTGAACGATCATTATTATAGCAAAAAGTACTGTTACTTTCATTTACTTATTTTTTTTCTGCGAAATTCGATTAAATCCGTGTTTCAGATATCTTAACAAGAAAGTTTTCTTCCTCCGTTTTATATTAATTTAGAAACCTTAATCGAATTCGTTATCGTTTTCTGATTGAAAACATTTATATTAAAAATTTTGCATTTTTTTAAATATGTAACAACCATGCACGTATTTAAACTCTGAATATGTTTAAAAAATTATTGTAAGTTCTGATTCCCAAACCTTACTTTATGGGGGTATTCCACTACGACCCGATTCCCCACGATTTGTCCCGATTTCCAATATTTTGAGGTCGGGGACATTCGTAGCTCAATCGGCGAAGGTCCTAATCATTCGTAGTTAGTCGTGGGCCGGTCGTAAGTGATTCCTGCAACTCGTGAGCTCTCTAAAAATCGTGGCCAGATATTAATCGTGTTTAAAATCTGGCCAGAACCTCCAAGACTGAATTTAATCGCAGTTGACTCGTAACAGCGTCGTAGTGCGTTCTTGTGCGACGTAATGGAATCGTAGGTAATTCGTGACTCAATCGGGAAATCGATGATCACGTGATTTGTCTACGAATCAGCTACGACTTTGTCAAGACTCTCACGAGTTCATCCCGAGTGAGTTGCGAGCCCGCTAAGATTCTCGCGATTTAGTTACGAAACAGTTACGATTTTCGCAGAACGGGTGTGGTATATAAACAGAGCTTCTCGGTTTTTTCAGTAATTCAGTTCTAAGGGCTTTGTATGAATAACAGGTAATTTGTTTATAATCAAAAATGGCAAGAAAAGGCAAGGGCAAGGGGAAGATAAGTAAGAATACAATCGAAGAAGAAAGCACAGTAAGTCCTACGAAAGGAGCAACTCCTCCTCCTATGGATTTTGAAGATCAAGATGTGAAACTCGATGTTGCAGATTCAGAGACCTGTGGTGCAACCGGTGAAGGCAGAAGGAGGTCCTAGCTTAGTCGTGACCGATCTGCATCGTTCGTAGTACAGTCGCAGTAGATTCTTACACATCGTAGTGAAGTCGCGACCCTATTCGCAAGACTTAAACCCAAACCTGAGATTCGTCGTAACTCAATCGTACCAGTGTCGTAACTGAATCGTAGACTGTCACGAGTGTTCCCGATTCAATAAATGTGATAATCGTAGCGAATCGTGGGCTTGTTTTCGTAGTGGAATAGGGCCATTACATCCTATCGTGTGTCAAAAGAGGATGCGAGAGCCACGATAGCCCGCGGTCAGATCTGTATCTCGCACAATAAGTATCGCGTTATCGCCACAACTATCAACGGCGAGTGTAGCGTATTGCCCCTGAAACTGAAGCCGGGATACACACACATTTATTTATATTGTGTCAATGGTATCATTGGTAAATCTTAATCTTCCTGATAATCAAATAAACGAATGTGGGTAACTGGATTTGTTTATACAGTGAGCCAATTAGCCATTGCTACTTTACCTCCGTTATTTTAAGTGATTTTTCTTTAAGATTACATGTAGTTCGGACGTTTATACAGGTCAGTTAATATCGCGGACAATTACTATCGCGGTAAGTTAACATCGCGGACAATTACTATCGCGGTCAGTTAATATCGCGGACAATTACTATCGCGGTCAGTTAATATCGCGGACAATTACTATCGCGGTCAGTTAATATTGCGGACAATTACTATCGCGGTCAATTAGCGCTACAACAATAGAAAGTCAGTGCAGCTTGTCGACTGAGGTAAAGTTGCACGAGGTTTACAGAAAATAATTAATTATGCTAAAATGTTAGTGTTTTATATTGTTTGTTAATTATTGTCATTAAGCTCATACTAATCAAAAGATTACAGATAAGAGGAAAATGTGATTTTCTAATTTTTACACAATAATTTTTAACTTATAAACACCCACATCATTCAAGCCATGAGTTCGGTTGCATAATACTCGTTGCAATTTGCAAACGTATAAATATGAGATGCGATAATTAAGACTATAAACACACACACATGAATAATCATTTCGTCGTTTGTTTTTCCATCAACAGCATGTTTATGTTCCAGCATACGCTTTGGTATAGGCAATATTTATTTAGAGTAAACGCTCTCATGGAATTTAGCTTTCCGACGTGGACCAGAGATAGATAATTCCCCTGTGAGCAATAGTCGCTCGGATCTGTGGGTGATGTTCATAGTGTACCAAAAGGTAGTAAATAATCGAAACACTGCCTTAAACAAACATCAGCACAACATAACCATTTATTCAGAAATAAGAGTGTCGCCAGGACTCGTGTTCTGAATCTTGTATTATATTACATTCTTGGAATTTATACAAGTGCGTTTGTTTTCACAAAGTCGATTGTTATAATTTATTTCTTTTAGAAACTAACTAAACGTCGAATCTTTTGTTCAATACAATAGATATGTATACTGTATTTTAATACATACAAATGTCCCTTCTTTTAATAATTATACAAGTTGGCGACATTACATTGCTTGCACTGAGAATGGATATTGCGGCATTCTGAGAACTGATGACACGCGTGTCATGAATCACATATTTCTGTTGTATATAATGATGGCTATGTTGTATTTTGTGCTTAATAATTAATTAATCGTGTTATAAATATCAATTTCGGACATCAATCACTTTTATTTGATTCAACTTATTCGTTTATATTTTTGCATGAATGTACCAACCGTGTTTTTGTTTTAATTGTATGTTCCTGTTTCATTTCGCTTTAACATATAAAGCCGACCTTTGTAATATTAAAATAGATGTATAGATTTTTTTAAAACAGAAATGTAATTGCACACATATTTTCAATGAAAAACTCGCTCACACAGTTCATGGAAACCTTTTTAACGTACCTTGTTTTAAAACGTGGCATCGCTTAGGGATACCTCTCCGCGTACTGGACATTTAGACGTTCACCTAGCCTACGCATGTGATACTCACTAATTCAGCTATTTTTCGCGTTTTAGAATTTTCCGTTATATAGCATCGTGTTTTGTTTGTCATTTTACTTACATACAACTAATTGTAATGCTCATTGAAGTGATATGTTGAACATATGGTTCGACATAAGTGATATGTGTAACAAATTGTGCGACATAAGTAATATGTGGAACATATGGTGCGACGTAAGTGATACATAACACATATGATGCGTTAGAAGGTGTCATAGATGACATGTGTAACATATGGTGCAGTTTTTATCGGTTCTTTGCAATCACTCTTGTCATTAAAAACACTGAGAAATAAAGTTCCCGAAAGCATGCATATAAATTATTTAGCCTTTTACAAATGCATACATGTTTTAGAAGTTCAAGTCAGTGGATCATTTTACCCTTAACGCTAGTTGTACTCATCTCGTTTGTAACTCAATGCACAGTGGTTGCGATTTTTATCATCATTTGTCAAAATTAACCGATAGAAAATGTCTTTATTAGCTATTTAGTTATTTATTTAATAGACGTGTTCATGTGTAATGAAGCGGAATTCCCACTAGATTTCATCAGGGGTTATTGCCCTACAACAGTTCTCGTTGAAGCGCATTCCATGACAGTCGGTATATACAACGTCAGCTGCAAGGAACATTGATTTCGCAGCTTGTCGAAATATGCGCAATAATGTTTTATACGCAAACAAGGATTTACATTGTGTGTTTATATACTTTCGGAGTCGTCGGTTATTTCAGATCGGTAGTTTACTTTTAATTAAACGCATCATTTAATTCAAATTTCGGTTGATACCCCGAAGGGAACAATGTGCGGTCGAATGGTGCGAATAAGTTATTCTTATTGAATTGTATTGTTTGTTATATTTGTTTTACTTCACTTGACTTCACTCAGACGAAACATAAACTCTGGTCAATCATAATACTTCTAAATTGTTGAGATTTTACAGAAGTGATTCATTGTCGACATGTTGTTTCAAGGAATAACAATACTACAAGTACCTCGGGGTATGTAAAGTTTGATAGATAGAAGTTTCTGGCCTGGTTTTGAGTTCGTTTCATTGAGAAAAAGATGTTCTTCAAAATAAGATAATAAACGGGTGGATGTAAGCACCTGTTTAACGGATATTACTGAAATTTATTTTAACTACTAGCTAACTGTTATTTGGATCTACTGAAGGTAACAATATCTTGCATTTTATAATCCATCTTTAATAATATAATCATACAAAGGAAGGTACTGTGTGTGTTTTAGTGGTTAACTTTTCATATTTATTTATATGTGCCGCAATATTGCACATGACGCGTACATGGAAATATTTTCTCCAAAATTGCACAATATCACTTGGAAACGCTAACCAGGTTTATATTGTCTTATGAAGTCATATATCACTTGTTTAACAGACACTCTTAATATACAGCAGAAAACGTTATTCTGCATTACGTATACACGTGCCTATGGCAGTATGTGAAGTTCTCCAATACCGATAGCTTAATACGGAATATCGGACTGTAAAAGGCAGAGACGCAGAAAGTATTGTTCCACTCGAAGGCGAGCACAGTTCGGATTGACTGTAACATACTTCATCCAAGAAATGGTTAATAGCACTGCGCGTTGGATTTAACCCATATCAGTATACAATAAGTTGTGTATTACATTGTATGAAATGTTAGCTTATAATGTGTAGATTTCTTTTCATTTATGAGTTAATATGGAAAATAATACATTCGAGCATGTAGCGTGTTTTGAGGACCCGGGTGGCTTGTTAAATGGAACATGCGGAAATCAAACGGAAATATTAGTGAAAATCTCCGCCATTAAGAAGCAAAACAGTGTTGTCGACAGCAGCATCATGTTCAGTATGGGCGTGTTTGGGAACGTGCTGGCGCTGATCGTGCTTCGCAGGTCTCCGGGAGACCAGAAACGGAAATTATTTTACAGACTGGTTGCCGGTCTAACGTTAACTGACCTTGTGGGCACAACCAGTCTGAGTCCGTTTGTTATTGCTACGTATGTCAATGATTTCAAGTGGGTCGGTGGAATTTACGTGTGTAAATACTTCGGATTTATGATGGTGTTCTCCGGAGTGGCAACGTCTACAATAGTGTGTTTAATGGCCGTCGAAAGGTTAATTTCCATACGACATCCTTATCTGTATTATGCTCGACTGCGCAAGAAGCATGCAACTTATTTTCTTCTCGGCGCCTGGATATTCGCAACGTCAGTCGCGAGCTTGCCTTTAATTGGATTTGGAGATATAGTTCTTCAGTATCCGTACACTTGGTGCTTCATAGACTATTATACTGACAATAAAACCGATCGAGGATATAATTACTTGTTCGCATTCCTGGAACTTCTCATGATTATTGTGACGGTCACATGTAACTGTATAGTACTGTACACGCTCTTGCGCACAAAGATGCGCGGTCTGTCCGGTCGGAAGAATAGCTTCACGGACTCCCGGACGTTCTCCGGCTACTCGCGGCGCTACGCGGAGTGTCAGATGGCGGTTTTGCTGATCGGGATCACCGTGGTGTTCAGCTCCTGCTACCTTCCACTTATTGTAAGTGCCCTTGTCCAGTGCACACAATACATACTGTGTGGTGTTATTTTGTCAATGTATGTGTGAGGATAGGATAACATCAATTTTCTAACAGTTAAAACACATTGTTTTATATTAAAATGCAGAATATCTCTATAATTCAAAGGTCCAATATGTCCAACGCCGATGTACAATTTTTCCATTATTTTTAATTATACTGAAATGAATAGACATATATTTCCTATGATTTTTATTGTTTATATGTATTTGTTATGTTATTGTATTTATTGCATAATAATTAAAACATTATTTTAAGTATTTACATGTATCTGACACACATTTGACTTGCATTGACAAACATGAAAATTGTTCCAAATCTTAAATGGACCTGTTCACAGTTTGATAAATTGACACAATTAAAAAAATGTGTTTCGAATTTGCTTAATTCGGTGTAGTTATGTTTTGTACAATGAAATAGCATTACTGAACATTTTCCATGCTCTTAAATATACATTATATGCATCGTTTGACGATTTACAAATCTTAATTGTAAAGCGTTACACACGCGAAACGACTGAATAATTTGGACAGTTCTGTTGTAATCGTTATATTTTGTGACATTACAAGGATTGCTTATATAAAGAATAAGATACGTCACTGACTGTATCAGCATGGATGGCCGAGTGGTTTAAGCACTAGACGTTTACTCCAAAAATCAGTGATTCGAGCTCAGGTGTGGATTAATTGTTTCTTTTTTTTTTTCATTTGTTTTTGTTTTATTATGGAGCTCTTTAGTTCCATGAGGACATTTATCAATTTTAAAGCATTTAATGACAAACTTCAAAACATGTCAAATTCTGCTAACAAGTCCCTTTCAAAGATTTCAAATGTTTTTTCGGAAAGTCTGTTCAATGACATAACTTCAGGTTTTTAGCAGTTTTCGATCTTCCTGTTCCCATTTCATCATTTGTGGGTTGTTGCGGCCATGGCTCACTGAGGACTTTAATGTCATGTTATTCGCATTATTAGTAAATGTTAATATATGGACAGTTCTACTTCACCTAAATGACGGAATAAATTATTCAGGCTCAAAACAAGCCAATATAAAAGACATGTTATGTTTTATGCTTCATTATATTTAATCACTTGTCTTATCAATACTGATCCTCAGTGAAGTCTTATTAAATTAATGTATAGCCCCTTGAACAAATATGTTGTGTATGTGTACATATCAATTTTAATTATCATAGGGTATTTTCAATAGATTGTGTCTTGATATAGTCTTTACTTTCATCTTTACTTTCGTTTTTAAGTGTGCATATTTTGGTTTTATCAATATCTTGGACAAACAATCAAAATAATAAAGCCAATATAAAAAAGAATGACACTAACCTTGTTCAAAGACGAGTCCAATCCAAGCAATATTAGTATTATCTAGATAACAATTTGATCAACATGTGTTGAAAAATTGTGTGTTGCTTAATGTCAGCAATGTCCAACTTTGGTAAAAGGGAAGTAATCCGTCAACACCTTGAAATTAAAAGGTCACAATCAACTATTTGTTCAATTGAAAAATATTTTCAAAGACCAATGTGTGCCTATGTTTATGTAATCCAAATAACATCTCTGGTAAAATCATATTAAACAATTGGCAATTTAAACAACATTAAGCACACATTTAGCGACGTCATTTCAAATGGCGTTTTCTCATAATTAAGCTTGCCGAATTAGGACCAAAAACCCCAGAGCTCGCCACATTTATTAACCTTCGAGCTTCAAAACAAATACATCACCAGAGAATATTATTTTCCATTGAAATTCAATTGAATTACTCAAAGGTTGGGGTCCACTAGAGCAACATAATTACAGATTTGTGAGGCACGATGAAATAAAATAAAAACAAGTTAACACAATTTCATAATTTGTTATAATTGTTTTGATCATCGTTTTGCATCTCAGAAAGACGAAGTAGTAAGTACAGAATTAGTTACACAGAAGTAGTAAAACAGAAGTAGTAATACAACGGTGGTAATACAAACGTAGTCCTACAGAAGTTTTAATACAGAAGTACCAATACAGAAGTTGTAATACAGAAGTTGTACAAGAAATGTAGTTTTACAGAAGTAGTAATGCAGAAGTAGTAATGCAGAAGTAGTAATATAGAAGTAGAATACAGAAGTTGTTATACAGAAATAGTAATACAGAAGTAGAAATGCAGAAGTATTAATCTAGAAGTAGTAATACAGAAGTTGTAATACAAATGTAGTTTTACCGAAGTAGTTATCCAGAAGTAGTAATACAGAAGTTGTACTAGAAATGTAGTTTTACATAAGTAGTAGTGCAGAAGTAGTAATGCAGAAGTTATAATACAGAAGTGGTAATGCAGGATGTACAATGCCATTTAAGCTTTGATGTACATGCATAACGCTTTGTCAGTTGCTTGTGTGGACATGCATAACGATTGGCAACTTGCCTTAAATAAAAGACAAGCGGATGTAAATAATATTGTTCATCATGATAATGTTTGTTCAGTTTCACTATCCCTAAATATTCATACTCATATAGTCAGCACTATACATGTATTTAATTTATAATTTAAATACATCAATATCAAAACACATGCATATGCTCTTTAACATTATTTTCGAAAAAATAAGTAGGTAAATACCCAAATTATTTGGATATGTTGATATATGTCGGGGCTTAACAACAGAATAAATAATGCGGGGTCTTAATGATTAAGATTGTTGGTTGATGTTTTTGTTTTGTTTTTATTTCTTCAACGCTTTTTTATTCCTTTAAGATATAATTAAGACGGTATTAAATATTGTTTATACAAATATATATAAAATAGACGGTTGATAAACTCATAGACATACACATATCAGAAAAAAAAAGAATTGTTTTTAAAATAGAAAATTGGCGTTGAAATAATGAGGATCGCATTTACATACTACATATACAACATATATTAACAAGGCCTCTAAAAGATACGATTGATTTATTTCCATTACCGATGTTTCAGTTGAGATCAACTCGTGCATTATTAAAATATGTGCTTCAACAGAGCGAAAACAGACGACCTCATATTGATTACAATATTGTCACGCAAATCAACACATTAAAATGTCAGTTAATAATTACAAGAGTTAATACAAAACTAGAAATCATTCTGTTATATTAAACAATATTATATTCTCACCATTCGTATCAAAACAAAGGTATTTATGCTAGGTAATACCATTACTGTTTCGCCTTATTTCAATTAGGGAAAGATATTTACATTTATATATTGAATTATTTTATAACAGGTAATATAAAATCGATCAAATTTGATATAATTTTTATTTTCCCTATTTATTTGCTAACAAGTATAAATCTACCTTTTTTACTTAATCAGTGTCACCATAAACTGTACAAAATCTATTAAATTGTAATAGGCATACTGTACGTGTATATAATACAAATTCATAGTACACTACCATCCAACTGTAAATTAAAAGAAATAGTTTCCTCTGTGAACGCATTTTAAATTCTGATTTCAACGTACACTCAATAACTATTTATACATATGTTTAAGTTAAGAACGTTTATGGGAAACATGTCTTAAACTTTATTTTTAAATGGTTATTTAAATATATATATGATCAACCGTTGTAATACATTCAATCATTGTGATAGAATTAACAAGCATACTTCTTGAGCATTAGTGCGATTGGCAGTTAATGTTTCCACTGAATATATTATTTCCGCAATGAATGATTGCGAAACACCATCTTAGCTATGACGAAAATTCCCTGTTTGAGAAAAGTTAAAAATAACTCATAAAATTAAGGTGTTTAACACCGAAAATCGAGCCCTATAATTCCTGTGTAATGTCTTCTAGTACAAAATGATTACACGATTCTTTCCTGTCGAGCATTAGACACAAGAGTAAGAAACAATTGACAAATGTATAGTGATATGTAGAGTAACATGAAGACCATGTAGTCCATTTATAAAACGAAACATATTGAAAAAGCCTATTAATGAGAAATGCATGAGGAAATAGTGAGGATTTTTTTTTATAAATTTAAGTTTGAAGAATTGGCCAGTAACTTGGCTAAATGCAAACTGGCTTGTTTTTTTTTTCATTTTGTTGAATATACCTGAGTGGTATGGTTTCAAGTTGCAATGGTGTTTAAAGTATGTTCCTTCAAGATGTAAAATGAGTTTAGATTGCACGTGTTCGAATTTACAAAATAAGAGGTTTATCCGTTTATAAATGACTCATGCAATGATGTAATAGTATACCTTATTTTGTTATTCGAGGCTCATATTGAAGTGATTAATCGCAATGGATCAGACTGGGTTTATTTCTCATGCGAAAAACGATTAACTTGCTGGCATGATAAATGTGAAACTTAGAATGGGCAGCGATACTAAAGAGACGGAAAATTACACAGAAAGCACATTAAGGTTTTCAGCTTTATTCACACATAGTACGCTACGCCATTCAGTGATGTTCACTTCTGTAACAGTTAAAATCTTGGCTACTCTTATTTCATAGATTAATGCAATAATGACTGTTACTATTAGGGATATTTTTCCTCAAATAGACTTTCATATCTGATTATCAATATAATCTTGTTAGAGCAAACATTCCGGACTGCCTTTATCATCTGTCTTGCGTTAAGTGGTCATGTATTGTGGTAGATAAAGTAACGATACTGTTGACCTAGCAATGCCATTCACACTGACCACAGTCCAGTTAATTATCATCAACAATTGACTGCCAATAATAATAATAATCATCACAATGTATTTACCGATGATAATAATACATACTTCAATGCATAGCGTAATTGATAAAACCTAATCCCATTTTAGCGGAACTAAATTAACGAATGAAAACAACGATCCATCATGTTAAATTCATTTAAAGGCCCATAAAAGTCGACAAATTCAATTATTATGCATATAAACTGTTTAAATTTTTACCGGATTTCAGTTACTCTTGCATAACAAATGATAATAACACAGCTTAGGTGCAACGTTGTGAAGACTTATGGAAGATATACCCGTTTCATAATTGGAAGAAACGTTAACAACTTTGCAACTAACCTGGTGTGTAAACGTTGAAAATCAACGATATATTTGTGGTGACCTGAGTCACTTTCACTTTCACGATCCCGAGTAAACAGCGATGAAAATAAACTGATTGTTTGTAAACACAATTGACTTGGAGGACACTGTATTTTGGAACTCAAAACAAGTGTTATTGCTCATTTTTCTATGGGAATTTCCAATAGCATATATATATATATATTGTTTTTTGATAACCTTTATAAATAAAATATGAAAATATGGTAAATAATTACGGATCGTCACCTTTATAGGGCCTTTAAGTTGTAAAGGGTTAAACGATTAAGACAATTACTTTCTTCTTCAATTTAGTTTCTATCTTTACTCGGCTATGTGCCCATACTGGAAATGCAAAATGTTTGTAAACTGTATCTCATTCTTCGTACATTAAATTAACATGTTCTCCAATTTTGAATATGCTTCATATATCAAAAGTGTATTTTCCCTTTTTTTTGGACAATTTCTAAGATATAATAATGTAGATGTTTCTATTTGCATATCAGGATAACTTGAAATTATGCAATTATTTTCTTTTGTTATGGTTCATTTATATATTACATATAAATGTGTAATATTTTATGATTTAAAGGTGTTTTAAAGTGTATATATTACCGTTTTTTGTTTATTGTACATGATACAAGTCCTTGATTAAACATAAACATAAAACATCCGACAGTAATTAAAAGCTCCAGTATAATGGACCGGAACAAGAGCTGGAAAAAAAGCATATAAATAGTTCACATGCAACGCAAAACATAGTGTATATACATATATACTGTAAGTTAGCAGAATAATAATGACAGCTAGTATGCCTTCTTGTTGATTTTAAGTATTCATTGTTCACGCATTTAGTTCTAAGTCTATACTGAATTCTTTAACATTAGCAATTAATGTCTTGGTAAATACTAGTCATGTTCAATTCAACTAAATATATTTCATTTTGTGAACACAATCAATGCATGCACGAATTTACAGTAATACATATTCCAACAAGCCATGGGCTTGCACTGGTACCAGTATAAGCATACTATGGACGGTTTCATAGCAGGAATGTTTTGCTGAAACAAGTGTTTGTAAGCAGACCAGTAATTTAGATAAAAAGATAATGAAGCGATGAAGGAAGCACAAAACCGCAAATAAATAAGAAACAAATATGTCTAAAACAACACGTTATTCTGTGTTCAGTTATACGAGCTTGCTGAATAATGTCTAGACTTGTTTCAGTTTGTGACAAAACATGACACAACTGTGTATTAACGGTACAGCTAAGGCCGATAATTCCATTGTTTCCATCCAGAGTTACGAATACCATCTAACACGTATTTGGATCGTGAAATTTAACCAGAGACGACCTTTTCCGCTTTAATGAAATTCTTCGTTTAAAGGAGGTCTCGTCTTTACAAACATCTAGCTTAGGTGAACAATACCGTCCCCGATTAGCGTGTGCGGATTGCACATATATATTTACGCATCTATTGTTGGTTTTACTTTTCAGATTCGCATTGTACTCAACCAAACGAAACTACTTCCTGTGAACATGCGCACTGATCTGATCATTATTCGCTTCGCCTCGCTCAATCAAATCCTGGATCCCTGGGTATACATCCTTCTGCGCCGCGAGGTCGTCTCTCGTCTCATCTTTACCATCCGACAAGTCGTCTCACCCAAAACCACGGAGGCACAGATCCGAACCTTCCGCCGACAAGACTCGGCGTATTCCGCCAAGGACTCAAATTACACGTGTTGTACTTTCTGTTTTCATTGTTTATGTGATCCGCCCCTACAAAGGCGTGCTAGCTCGGTGTCCGGGAATTACGGTAGCGACTACATGTCCGGTTCAATGTCTCCAAGACTTCCGACCAACAAGCTCGCTATTGGGGTTCTCCGAAATGTGATGCTTCCGAACAACGGAAGTAACTCACCAGCCGTGTTAGCAAAACGTTCGCACGTTATTGCAGGGCTAAAGCGGCAAGCGTCTGTTGATATGGAGGTTATAAGTAGTCAGCTTGGTAACCCATGTGTTTCTTTAATAAAACCTGATGAATCTAGTTGCTGTAATGAACAATACAGACTCAGTGATTCAGATAAGATACTTGGTGATAAACTATTGACTAACATAACCGAAGAATATCCGTATGAAGATATCGACAGTCTGTAATCATTCTTTGTTTGGTATTCCAGTGAATTGAATATCTTACAATATATTAAATCGATATAATCAAAAAGTAGAATAGTTTGTTGGTGCAACATTTTAAAATAGGTTATTCATATTTGAAGGTGATGATTGTAACGTCAAATATTGCATAATTACATGAATTAAGGCATAAAATCAACATTTATGTGAGGACGAATCCACTTATAATAATAAGTGCGTGTTTATGGGAATGTGTGTTAAATTTAAATGTCTCTATATATGTTTGCAATGAGTCTATATTTTAATGTTTTTGTTTTGTTGAAACAGGATAAGACGAGCAGAATTTCAAGCCATACATTAATTTGTTTTATTCCAACAATCGCATATGCATTGACACAACACATCTGAGAAAACGTGTTTATACCAATCAAACCCTAGCTGCTTTTAGGTGTATGATGAGTTTACATAAACATTCTGCTGTAACAACTATTATGTTATACAAAGGTTTATTAGTCATTCTATTTTAAACCGGTATAAGTAATCAATTTTGAAATACCATTGCAAGATTGTGGCAACGACTGTTTAAATATATCTTTCAAGCGTTAAAAATTATGGAAAATAATAGAAGAAAAATAAGTTTGTATTTACAACAAATTGTTTATTCCAAACAAAGCATTATCATAATGTGTTTTTTAAATGAATACGTGTGTGTTTCTTAAATATAAATATATATATGTATGCGTGTTTGTGTTTACATGAAACGTTCACATGGTCATATTCCTTAGTTAATGGAGAAAGGGTATATATTAAGTTTCTATTTACTGGCATTAACTATACAAAATGGAATGACGTTGTACATTCAACTCGTCGTTATATATTCTATAGACAGTGCTAGTCATTACTAAGCCCAGAACAATATATGCATGTTAACGTCCCTTTTTGTTCTGGTATAAGTTTTAATAAATGTAAATACCCAAATGATAAATTGCTACAGAAACCTGCATACCTTACGGGATTGTAAGAGAAGAGCGTTATTGTGTTTCCCTCATGCAATTTAGAAATAGGGCAAACAGGATTTAATGCATTTTGGATGTTCAAACATATTAAAAAGCAATTGCAGGTTAAAATAAAAAAATAACACATTACAGTTAACTGAGTGTGTGTCTAAACGCAAATATCAAAAATGTGTATGCACTGTTTTAGCAACCTCTTGATGCTAAAGGGATAACTTTCTCAATATAACTATAACAATACCATGATTTGACTTGTTGAAGCTATAGCAACTATATATTATTTGCAACCACCAATAAATGAAAATGTCGTCGTAATAAACGATTTTTACTACACTACGAATACAATTTCATGAACAAAATTCGTTTTACAAAACCTTTGCGTATACATGTCACCAAAACATACTAAACAACATAAAACCATACATAATGAAGAAAATCTGAAAAAATATCCGCACGCAAGATTGAATATACGAATAAAGTAGTCCACGCCATTGAACGGAACCTTGGTGTGAATACGGTGTTACCCTAGGCGCGCATTTGAAACAGACGCTGAATGAAACTTCACTACTGTGCATTTGTTATGTATTAGCGAGTATATTAGTAGTGGTACACAATACATGTGTAATTGTCTTCTTTTGTCTATACAGTAAATATATTTAAAATAATGTTCAATGATATTTGAATTCACTGTTGTCAATAAGAATACCATCAGATGTGCACAATACTTTGTATGGATATCACCCTTTCGAGTGCCCTAGATTATGTTAGGTTAACATTTGAAACTTCGAAGGCTTGGAAAAAGCGCAGCTTAGACAAAGCCCAAAACCACTTTCAAGATTATACACCAATGCATCTGTGGGGCACAAGGAAAGGAATCTCTGGAAACCAGCAAATATTACTCTTTCATAATAAAAGCACCTTCTGGTCAAGTATAAAGGATATCCGCCGTTTTTTGTTGAGACCATATTAGCATTTCTCAGAGAGGCAGATCTAACCCCTGATCGGCAAGAAATCAGCCATGCACTGATAACCATATTACGCAAAAGACATGCGAAAGTGTATTGAACAGCCAAATGTACCTATATATGGGCCCCACCCTCTTCTATGTCACGATTATGAAGATTCATTAGTGCAACAAAGTCAGAGGTAAGGTAAGTGGACTCATTGAAATATAGAGATGCTCATTCTGAGTTGTTTTGTTATGCATGAATGCATCAAACATGTATTCCAAAATGTTGACATTTAACAAATTAAAAACATACGTTTTAGACATGCGATGTAGATCGACATGTAGTCTTATTTTTATAACTGATAAACTGTCTTTCCAAATTGTTATTAATTTACAACTTATACTATCGACCCAATTAATACTTCAGAAGGTGAGAACAATTATTAACGCATGTGATGGCTACTCAATAATCACGTTCAATCGAATAAGCGATATCGCGACGAAGAAGTAAGGATAAGACTGTTGAAATGTATTCTCCACTTTCTTCTTGATTTATTTTTTTAACGTTCGTATTATTTGCATAATAAAAACGGTTATGCAAATCAAAATAATAAAAAGAGCCACTCATCATCTTACCATGCAGCAAATAGAATTATGAGAAACGTTCCACGGGAAATTCACACGCCATATTTCGGAGAAGAATTAAGTTACAGACTATTTAATTATTTCGCTAAACATTTCTGGTATGTGGATACAAATTATTGTGATGTTCTGTTTTAATTAGAAACAAAAGTATATATATGGAAATGTAAATGTTATAAAAATTATATATTATAAACTATTTTCAATATTTTTATTGAATGTTCAAAGCAGTTAAGATTCTCGTATTGTGGTATTAAAGAATGATGTACCAAGTGACGCAGAGCAAATTATTTGTGTTGCACAAACAAAAACAGTTGAACGCCTATAAAATAGGCATTTCATTATCAAACACATTTCAATAATGTACATTTCAATATTAAATCCCCATTACTACTCAAAATCAACGAACATTTCGTACAGTATTTCGTAAAATAAAGTAAAAACAAAAGTGATATAGTAAATGCCGGAATTTCAACGCCAGATGTGGTCTGTAACATAGATGTTTGTAGATATGAAATGCACGTTATTATTTTTTGTGACACAATTAATTCCATTTTAATTTCCCGCACTAATATCTATTCATACGACACATGAACACTAACATGGTACCATTTTAGTGCTCTTGTGTCGTATGAATAGATATCAGTGCGAGAAATTAAAATTGAATTAATTGTGTCACAAAATAATAAAAACGTGCATTTTATATCTACAAACATCCATGTTATCAGACAACAGCTGGCGTTGAAATTTCGGAAATTGCTATATGGAACACTGATTTTTAATTTGTTAACTTTATTTTACGAAATTCTGTACGAAAATTTCGTTGATTTCGAGTAGTAATTGGTCTTTAACTTTGTCTAAATATTTCCGGATATTTTGGGCACAATGAACCAGGTTTGTTCTCGATTGACAATAATGGCGAAAATAGTTCTGCTATTTATCAAATGCGATTCATTATGTGAAGGATGTGCTTGTACCACGTGAGTGTTTCTTATTAATATGTGAATAGTCTGATCCTGCTCATTACAGACTTCTACGATTCGTACAATGAGTTGGCTGATATTAAGCTCGACATGCTATAAATATTTAGAGGAGGTAAGGTAATCGCTGAAAGAAGTTTAATTTTACCTGATCTATTAATAGCCTCAGATCCTAAATGACTGCATGCACTGCAAGACACTTTCACCTTACTTTGGCGTACAATAGTGCACTATTTTAATTATGCAAACATTTAAGCTTCCGCTACATGCAATTCAAGGAGTGTTTATTGACTTATTTCTATTAAGGATCCCTGCAAAATATTCAATATAACATAATTTCCACATTTGTGTCAATTTGTGAATGAATATAGTTAATGAACTGAAATCTCTGACATACATAATTCAACAGTTCAACTTTATTTGTTGAATCCTGGTAGTTAGCTCACTTCGATTCGGAGAACACGGTATAAACCTTTGTTGTTCGAAAGCGAACAACTAATAACCCTTTTATTGTGATGAAGGGCTTATTGTGAAAGTACGGTATCAGCTTTCTTTATCTATGACTCTAACAGATACCAATTATACACTCTGAACATATTTAAATATTGAATTAGATATATTTCCGCCAAATAAGACATGTTTAAATAAGTGGTCAAAACTTAAAGTTTATGTTTCCTATCATCTTGTTTTTCTTTTTTCATGATGACATATCAACATATATATAAAAAGCAGTTTGGCCTTTTTTAAAGACATGTTGTTGTTTTTTTAATACTTTACTATGAGTTTTAGATTGTTCTATTTTTCAATCGAGATGAACAAAAAATGATATTTGAAACGCTTTTCGTGTGACAAGTCTTCTTACAAATAATGTTCATCATAGTTCAACCTTAAATACTATCGTTTACGTTTTAGACAAAAATGGGGTATAAAGCGTATTAAGTATAAAATGTGTTTGATGATTATATTATGCGATCGGCGTACGAAATTGTGTTATATTTCAATTTTAAATGACACATACTATTAAATTGGCTCCTAGTACCAATTGAGCCTCGTCCTCTGAAAACTTGACTTGATGCATGTGGGTGTTAAATGTCGTCCCAGATTAGCATGTGCCGTCCCTAAAAGCTTAACTGTGAATACTTGATTTCGTTTGCATTCTCAGCAAGCAGCGTTCTAACGAAGATTGCATGTACTTAATGGGCCCATACATCAAGTTGGCGTCTTTATTCTAGGTATTATGCGACTACAGGCCTGCAGCTATAGATCGTACCAGCTTATTATAGTGCAGACCAGTTAAGTACGATGCGCACTAATTGCATGAGAAGCGATGCTAAATAGGCAAATATTAGACAGAATTCACATTCATTTTTTGTTAAATGTACATTTAGTAAACTTACTTGTAAAAAACGAACTCTTAAGTGTATTGTTTTAATACAGTTATAACCTTAGCTACTCTTAATTATTATATTAATGTAATATATCTAAAATTAGGGACACTTTTTTGGACATTCATAATAGAGGATCAATACATTACGCTGTAGCGAAAATGCCGGACTTAATTAAAATTTTTAAAAGAGAATCAATATTATCTTTGTAAGGTAACAATCCGGACTGCAGTCTTCGTACAGCTAACTATGACATGGGCTGAGTGCCTTTGTATTGTACTACGGCACTACTGACCTAACAACAGCATTTACACAATGCGCGCAGCCCGGTTAACATAGGGGCTGTATTATGTGGAAATATGGTAACAATGTTCTATTCACACAATGCTATAGTAGCTAACTTCGGGCTTTACCTTGTTTTGTTTTCGTTCAAGTAATGCAATATAAATACACATTTAAATATGTCGCGAAATATCCTACTGGTCATTCTACACAGTGACCGTATTAAATAAGGGGAGTATATTTGGTGTGTTTATTATAGCCAACATTTCAAATATATGTAGAACAGGTCAATGTATTATGTCCATTTTTATATAATACACATTTACTTATTGTGGGAATTCTGTGTTCTCTCTAGTGTTCGTTAACGCATGAAGGATGATGCAATAGTTGTTATGTCCAATCGTAGTAAAGAATTGCTCCGATGCAAGATTTTCGTTGATCATTACATATAAATTGTTTCATTTCTAAATTAATTAAATAAGAACGTTTTCATTTGCCAAGACCGTCTAATGGACGCAGGTCAATCTCAACCCAGTGAGTTGTAAAAATGTTTCACTCGTTCATTGAACAATATTGTATTATTGAATTATGAATTGTGTGTGAATTGGTGTAATTATTGTTTTATTCATGTGATTCATATTTCATAGTATCGCATGTTTTGTTATGTTTGTAAAAATGGTGAGATTGTTTTGTTTATGTCCTTCCGTTATAACTATAGTGGTCATCGTCAGACATAAAATGAACATACACATCTAAAGACTTCATGAGTACCAACCCCACATCCACTATATATAACAGGAATTGTCTGAAAATATGCCTTCGTAGACCTTGCAGTTTTAATAGCTTTTATAATTGTGCAATTGTAATAATTGATCTTACTGATCTGGTTTTGCAATATTTGCTCATGATAAACAAAATGACATGCAGTACGAACGCAATGCCTACGTATATGTAAACATGTATTCCGTGTGCTGCAAGAACAATTAACTATACAAACTGTTGTCCCTATTTAGCCAACGAGTCCAATATTCAAAGTACATAAACGCACAAGGTTAGAAATACAAATATACTATTTATTTTCTCGCGCATGCAACAATTGTCTCCAGGATAATATATTTGGGAATATAGTACACCGTACAAACCGTAGATGTTTCCCTTTATGACTGACCGCATTTATTGAAGTGAATATTTGAACATTAATACACGTGTAATTTAAGTATGTTTTATTGTATTATGATATACATATTTCTTTTTCAAAATCATTCAGATAATTTACAGGACCGCCCACCAGTCGTCGTCGCATCTCTCTATATATCTCTACAAGGCGTTTACATATCGCATTCAGCAAAATATCTAAGACATCAACCTCCCATTTCTAATCTGTACATTGCACATATCTGTTTCTCTCCTCCAGCTTCAGCATCCACAGCACTATCCTGTTCTTGCTGAACAACAACATCGGCTCTGGGAACACGACAGCGGCCTTTCGTATCTTCTCCAATTTCAGAACTACCCTGGGACCTTCCTTTAGCATGTCCGTGATATTTGCTACCCATGTATGCAGCAGCGCATCCCCCAAACCCCAGGCTTCCATTAGTTTTCTATCAGGAATCATGTTATACGGTTCATGATTTTTGGCAATAGCAGTCCTAAGTTCTCTCAGTCCGTCATGCAGCAAGTGAAGTAAGATGTGTGCATGAAACTCTGTGTGTGGGTTGTTTTCAGCTTGGCCATAAAATGAATTTTTTCAACACGTACGATGCTATTTCTTTATTATTAAGTTTAATTATGTGTTTGAGGATCATTTTAAGAATAACAAAGACTTAAGCTTCTGCGTCTTTAAGGTTGTTTACAAGTTCTGCCTCTCCGATGTTGAAGCAAATCCTCCATTCCATGTGCTTGCATTCACTGTCCTTAAATCCTTCCGGTGTTACATAGGCTTCTAACGATACGACTTTATAAACTATGCCTGGTGTCGGCCAATGACGGGGTTTGTCAGCCAATGTTTGTTAAATGCTGGGGCATAAACATCGTAGTGTGAATACTCTGTCAATATCCAATATCCCACTAATGGTATGCTCTTGTGACGGCCCCGCGCGTTGCACCACTCTGAATGAATGTCCTAATGCAAGTGCCGACGCACATTCGTCTAGCAATAAACTACTTCTTAATAGAACGTCTCCATATCAATTATCACACAGAGCATTTTGAATTATAGACAACCCTCTACGTTCTAGTCTCTCCTGTAATAGTCCGCCTTGTCCTTGACATACATGTCTTAATCCTTAACACATCTATGTCGTCTGGTATGGTGTAAAGATTGATACACGCTTCCACACAGAGGGTACCGTTCAGCACGTATAATAAGTCCTAAACACTTTCGTATAAGCATGTAAGCCCCTCTGCCTTGCTGCCAGCTGAAATCAAAGTTACATAAGTACGTCAAACATTCTCCAGCTTAACTCTCTGTACTTCTCAACTCGCCACCGTCTGATCTCCCAGCCGGACCAATATACGGCAGATCTCCAAGGACACGCGTTCGATTTGATTCTGAAAACAATATAAGACGATCTTGAAGTCAGTTTAAGATGCGCGATACTATGTAATTTCGATTATACGCACATGAACAACTTCACATTTATGAATCTAATCGAATATTGTTTTATATAAAATAAAGTTTTGTTAATATATAAATGGAGCGTAATGTGCTCTGATATATGATTTAACAACTTGGTTAATTATTAACTAGTACCATACATAATATGAGAACAAATACATGCGTAAATCATGTTTGAAGTGTGTGTTGATCAGTTTGAGTGTTTAATTACATGTTTGAACATAACGTTAATCAAAAAGTGTTGATAGACACACACACGCACACATCATCGTATTTGACATAACTAATACATATATTGACATTTTATTCTAAAACAGTATTATATTTGTTTTAAATATGAAGGATATTTTTTTCGGTTTCGTCATTGAAAAGCGCACACTTATCACCAACGGCGACACGTGCATGTACTTTGTTGAAAGGTGGATAGCGTGTGAACAAAACGCGTTCTTGATTTATAGCTTTGCAAATTGACTTATATCGATTTAGCCTCAAAGATAAAGTTTTCTACAAAATATTATATATGTTATCAAATAATAACAGATCACTTTTGTGATTAAATTAAAAAGTCGCCTAAAATCCCCCAGCTAAGTACGTGATGTTATTATTAGAAAACGTCGATTTATATCGTCGCACTCAAGTTGAGTTTTAAATATAATATCGGGTGATTCTGGAAAGTATTGATTATCACAAAATATTAGTTAAAGATGATATGTATGTAGAACATAATACACAGAAAACTACAAAACATAATTGTAGGGATATTATTTACTGTCCCGTCTGTTTTTACATCTAAAGACAATATGAAAATTCTATTTAGGTGAAATGCAGTAGATATGTATCATACATATGAACGTTGTGCTTAGTTAGACTACATTTCAACACACCGGAAGGCAAAAAATACTTCACTAAAAAGACCATCAGTTGTATATACAAACGTGCTTACAATCATTTTTTATAATGGTCTGTTCCTGAAAGATGAATTATGTAATTTCACCTGGGATTTCCATAATTCTACATATCGGCATTACACATCTTAAGTTAGTGGTCGAACAATCAATTCACATTGTAAAATAATGAATATATATTATGATATATTATGAAGTCAGATGATGGTATTTTGGAAAAGTAAGTAAGGGTTGTGTACGAGAACTGCGAAACCGCTTTCATTGATACACGCATTCAATGCCGGTGTATCTCAGAGTGACGAATATACAAGCTGCTGTATTTAAGAACGCTTGCAGATCCTTACTTACCCGTGAGCGATGCCTGTTCGGGCTGTTGTGTCTGTGAACGCTCGCTGACTCCGACTTACCAGAGAGTGACGACTGTACGGGCTTCTTAGTATTGACACGCGTTTTGACCCTTACGTACCCGTGGGCGATGCCAGCTCGTGCTGTTGTGTCTGTGAACGCTCCCGGACTCTGAAACACAAGGGAGTTACGACTATATCCCAGTTTCGTGTCTTACCTGTGAGTGTCGACTGGATATGCTGTTGTGTCTTTGAACGCTCCCATTTCGTGACATACCAATGAATTACGACTGGACATGTTGTTGTGTCTTTAAACGCTCCCAGTTTCTGACTTACCCGAGAGTGACGAGTGGACATGCGGTTGGGTCCTTGAACGCTCCCATTTCGTTACATACCCATGAGAGACGACTAGGCATGCTGCAACCCTCTATTCGGGTAAATCCAAAGCGATACGGTATAATCGAAAACCGTTAATGAATTAAAAGGAACCCGACACCCAAAATAATAAATATTATATATTGAAACGCATGCATATTATAAAGGTTCTAACAAAAAATATCCTGATGTATGGCTTAAATGTGTCATCTCAATTTGACGTTCCTGGTTTAGTATATCTTGCTTTTGTGACAAAGTTATGTTTTCGAGTGATTATATTAAAATTAATAAATCATTACACTTAAGCTATTTTCTGAGGATGGGATACGAATAAAATGATACAGCGGAGACTACATACACATTATATTATGAGAATATGTGGATGATTACGAATGTATTTAATAATGTAAGTTCATCAAAACGTGTAGGACTAGGTCACTCATTCTTTCAATTTTGTATTCATTTATTTTTTTGTTTCAAATAACAAAATTAATAAAAGAACAATGAACTTTCAATACAAGTTTTATTAACCATTATTTATATATTGTTGCAGACCGTGTTAATTTTTGACAACCAAATAAGAAAAAGTCTTATACCGAGTTGGTTTTCGTGCTTTTTGGTGGATCGAGTGAAGTGTACCCTTGAAGTAACTACTTTTATTAATAAAGTAACAAAAAACAACCATCTAAATGGCACTTCAACATTTTGTTTTAATATAATAATAATTGTTTAAGCTCATACCAGCTTTGCAAATTTAAATTTCATTATTGAAATAGTGATTTTGCAATGTCTTCACCGTGTTTCAACACATTTTGTCGAGTGCCATAAAACAGGAACTTTCAATGGAATAAGCACACCATGACACTAAAACGTTGTAAACCTCGAAAGGATTGTTTAATTGTCAGAACATAGAATGAAGTTATATAAACCAATACATTTATTTATGTACTATAGTATATTTGCAAAATCAACATATGTAATTGTGACATTCAAAACATGTATAAAAAAATAAAGGTTAAATCACCAAATCGCTATTTGGTTTATTTTCAATTCACTGTTAAACCATAACATCAATTTTGATCAAGATATTACGAAAGTTTAGTATGATAATACCCACTAGTTTAATTCTATTCATTATAAAATTTTCAATACAATCATTACCCGAGAGTGACAACTGTACGGGTTGCTGTGTCTGAGAAAGCATCCAGTCTAGGACCTACCTGAGAGTGACGACTGTATCGGCTTCTTTTTCTGTGAACGCGTCCAGTCCCTGACTTACCCGAGAGTGACGACTGTTAGGCTACAGTGTCCGGGAACGGTTTCAGTCTCTGCTCTGTACACCCGATGTCTCCTTCTGCCATGTATAGAATACTGGACGTAAATATAAAGTTGTCATTGCAAAAAAAAGCGAATAAATGAAAGATTTATGTGCACTTCACAAAAAGTCTGATCCTCAGGATGTTCGAAATTATACACCGATCTCCCTTTTAAGCGTTTTAAGTAAATGTCTGGAGAGAACTCTCCACAAATATATTTTAACCATTTAAGGGCTACCGACTTTATAACCCCATTTCAATCAGGTTTCATACCAAAAGATTCCACTGTCAACGAATTAGTCTCGGTATATCACTCCTTTTGTAAAGCTATTGACGAAGGTAAAGAGGTTAGAGCCTTATTGTGTGATATTCTAAGGCATTTGATAGAGTATGGCATGAATGACTTATTCACAAGCTCCGACTAAGTGGTATCTCGGACCATCTTCTTTATTGGCTAAACGACTACCTACATAAGAGGAGCCAGTGTGTTGTAATCTCCGGCTGCCAATCTGACCCATCACCCATAAAAGCTGGTGTTACTCAAGGGTCTATCTTAGGGCCCCTCCTTTTTCTTACATACATCAACGACATTGTACGAGATATTCACTGTCCAACTCGCCTATTTGCAGACGATATTACGCTATACATAATCGTCGACAACCCGATTAATGCGGCTAATCATCTTAACTCTGATCTTCATAAAAACATTCCTGGGCTGAAAAGTGGTTGGTTTCCTTCAATTCATCCAAAACCGAATCCTTAGTAATATCTAGAAAAGTCAACCACCCAATCCATCCCCCTCTTTTTCTCAACGACTTTCAAATCACTGAGGTTTAGTCTCATAAACATCTCGGCTAAATTTTTTCTGATTCATGTTCATGGCATGACCATATTAAATCAATCAAGAAGAAAGCATGGCAGAGAATCAATTTAATGCGAACGTTTAAGTTTACGCTCGATATAAAGTCCCTTCTATTGATAAACACAGCATTTATCAGAACAATTCTCGAATATGCTGATATAGTCTGGGATAACATTACTACACAAGACGAAATAGAACTTGAACAAATTCAACAAGACGCAGCAAGAATAATTAGCGGGGGAACACGTTTAGCATCCTTTCTTAATCTTTATAATGAAACGGCTCTTGAATCATTAAAAAATAAGAGAACAAAACATAAACTTACCAATTCCTATAAAATGTATAATTCAATACCACCCCCTATTTGTGCACACTGATCCCCTCTAGCGTTGGAGAAAGATCGGCTTATCCACTTCGTAATGCTAATATTCGCAGAATTCAATGTAAATCTCAACTTTTTTTCACGATCTTTCCTACCATCAACTATAAACTTATGGAACAATCTACCGGAATCTGTAAGAGCAGCTCCTTCTCTCTCAGCTTTCAAAGCAAATCTAAACAAAGATAAAAACTAATTCCCCAGCATTACTACGCTGGAGAGCGGCAGTCTAATGTTCTACATGAACGTTTACAAATGCATTGTAGCAGCCTAAATGAGCATTTGTATGCGAAAAATATTGTACAAAGTCCATATTGTCATTGTGGTGAGATTGAAGATACGTATCACTTTTTCTTCAATTGCCCAATTTGTACTAAGAAAAGAGTTATCCTTTTTGACAAACTGTCCAGTTTCCAACCCATAACTTTACAACTACATCTTTTTGATGTTGAAGACGAATCATACGATTGTTATTAACTGATGTTACACGTTTGGTTGTTTACACCATAACAGCAGCGCTTCTAACTGACAGAAGAGAGACATAGCATAAGCCTCGAGCTTTTTTCTCAATTCTGTAAAATTGTATACTATAGCCTTTATGTTAAGCAATACTGCAATTTCTACCTGCCTTGTATTTTGTTCGAAAATAGTATGTATGTTTTGTATTGAATTGCTTATTATATACTTGCTATGAACTAAATAAATAGTGTTTAAACCAATAAATGAAAGAAGGCACTATGAATGGTAATATAATATGTTCACAATGTGTTTAGAGTAAATAGGTGTGTTTACAATCGGATAATCTCGCATCAAACGTTACAAAACGTTAATCCGATCTATAAATTTGTACGTCGTATGAGCTATCATGAAGCACTATTTACTGCATAAATGCGTCGGAAAAATCAAACGTTTTAGATTACTCGTCTCCGGGTTCATAATTAGCCAATGTGCATATGAAAACTGAAATAGAATGGTGTTCCATCAATCAGGTCAATACAACCTAGTCCTTGTCGTACTTAAATATGTAAAAAATAACATATCAGCCTCGAATTAGTAAAACTGTATATAAATCACATGCACATTTAATCTATCGGTTGTAGGTAGTGTAGTTTGTAAAAATATTAAAATATCTTGCACTTCCGATTTCAAGATCAATTCGACAGAAGCAATACCTTATTAATGTGTTAACATGTACAGTTACAATAACAATTTACTGTCTTCTGCAAAGAATAATTATATATGATAACAGTTCACACAAATCTCAAACAAAAGGTTAGGTTGTGTGGGAAAATGTATGCACTTTCGATTTCAAGAACAATCGAAAACAAAATATTCTGATTAGTAAACCTATTCGATGGGTTGGCCATACTTATTCGCGGTTAACATTGATCAATTCATATCTCATAAAAGATATATTGTCCTAAATACTTGAATAAAGTCAAGCGATAATATTTCATCTACGTGCAGAAAAATGTACGCGAATGTCTTTTTTTCCCGATATATTAACCTCGTTTAACTACTTCCGTTTACGGTTAAGTGGTTTAGGCATTCTTTAAATAGATATGATGAGAACGATATTCATAACAAATAAATCACTTAGCGCTGTAATTTTTTTGTGAACCTTTAGGTGTAAAAGTTACAAGCCAAAACAATTTGGATTTAAATGGGTTCTACTACAACAAATCGTGTACATTGTACATGTAATGTTAATGCTATTAAACGTCAGCACACATGGAGAAAATGTTTCGCCTTATATAAGTCTCCATGAGGTTAACAAGAATGTATGTTCTGGAAATGTTCCTGTAGTTTCATTATACATTTTCATATGCTTTTTCCATACAAGACAAATTGTATTTGCAGGGACATAACGACGATAATTCCGGTATCATATAAAACACATTTTATTTAGGTGTGCATGAATTGGTTGCTGAATCTGTGTTGTTTTAGAAATGTGTTTATATCTCTCGTTCCATGATTCAACTATTGTATTTAGTTCGTGCGATTTAACAATAATTTAGTTAAAACACAAATTAAGTATTTTACCTGTTTACTGCCAGGAATAAAACATTAATGAAGACGGCACTTTAAATTGTAATATGCCGCTATGTTATTGTATATCGACATTATAAGCATACTTTTAAGCCAGCGTCCGAGCGTTTTTGTGAGACAATCGACGCTGTTGTAAGTCCGCCGGCCATCTGCACTGTTTTGATTAGGTGTTGATATGCACACACTAAATTGCAGTTCAAACAATATTTGCCTGGTTTCCGAAACATTTAACTTTCAATGACCTTCAATGTTTTTACAGGCTTACTCTTTATCTTTCCACTAAATGATTTTTCATAAAAAAACATCAAGGGCCAGAAACTTGTACCCGCTTGCACCAACGTTTTAAAATAGAAACAAACAGATGTTGTAAAATACATCGATTTTTCCGTGTGCATGGTAACAACACATGGTTGAATGTAAAATGTGTAAATGTGAGAAAGTTTTTAGTCCATAGAAACTTTGGCAATATGAGCTATTTTCCATTTGAGTTTTAGCCAAGCATCTTGCGTTTATGATTTTCAAACATGGTTTAAGATACGTTATAAATAAGACGAAGATCAAGCCTGCATGTATGCTTTTTACCTTAACTATTCGCGAAAGAAAAAATACCCCCTCCCCGGCATCGGCGTCTGAGTGTTAATGATTTCAGCTAGTTTCCCAGGAATGGATTTAGGGATTTATTTTGAAATTGAGTGATGTATTCCGCATATAAAAATGACTCCGTAGGCAAGGTTTGGTAATTCTAGTTGACAATCTTTCAATATAAGAGTCCATTGTAAACTTACAAGTATAAACATCTACTTCATAGGCAGGTTTAAGTTTTGCGCTTGGCTAGTTTCTCAAGAATGGCAACAGGGATTTCATTAAAACTCATGACATATATTTCGCACACCATAGGCATGTATCTTATATGAAATGTTCCAATATAAGGGACCTTTTCAAAACAAAGAATTAGACATATAAAAAATATAAAAATTAAAGTCGTTCGGTAAGCTAGTTCCGAAGAAATGGCTTGAGGGAAAGAAACTAAAAACATGTAAACTTTATTCAATATAGACAGCAACAAACACAACATATTGATAATTGTTAAAATGCACGCATTACGCAGTGACTAAGTAAAGCAGTACGCAGTACGTCCGGCACAGGGGGCGGAGATTTACCCACCGTATAGTCATTTACTCATTTGGCTTGCCGTAAAGGCACTATATTATCTTCCCTAAACATCGACCGTTATACTCGAAGCATTTTCGTTGACATGTCGTAACGCTAGTTGAAAAAGAGCGAATGTTTCTGATAAGGATTTATTTTCTGTAGTTTAACTGAAGGAATGTTTATATGTTTTCTTGCATGCTCCTTGTTAACACAGGTCGTTTACCTCTTTAGCGTTTTCTTTTCTGGTGAGCCTATGGACTCAATTTCAACCACATCATCAGACTACAGGTGATACACAAACAGACGAAACGAACTAAATAAAATGCTTATGTTGAAAATTTGATAGGAAATCTTGTTGAAAAAGCGTGTCTATGTGATGTATCAACGCATTTATTTTTCAACCATACCCGTGACGCGTTTGCTTCAGTAGTATTATAATGCTGTTACATAAAAGATCCGTATTATATTGAACTTGAAAAAAAAAACATTTTTCGCAATATTATGTGACTCGAAAATTGTGTGATTATTTATGGTGCTTTTTATCTCGCGAGTCCTTTGTCAGAATTTATGACATGTAAATGTATATATACAGGATTTTTGAGCATAATATTTTTGTTTAAAAAAACAAATACAAATACATATGCTACATATCTAATATCATACGTTATTTTTATACTTATATACAATGACATACACAGCAATGAGCATAGTAAAGTGGAAAAAATCTCATCTTTACCATACAAGAAAGAAAGCAAAACATTTGTATACACACATTATAGTAAACCAATCGAATTTGAATATCATTCATTCACACTTGTCACAATCCACATGGCACATCGTTTATATGTCTACTCGTTCAGAATATCGCGACTCATTGATTATTCGAACTGTGCAAATAACAAATCATTTAGAATGCGGTTGAGTCTTTCAAATTGCAGTCGAGCAATTTATGCCACATTCAGTTAATACGTGTGTATTCTTTCAAGAACAATCTACCTTATGCAACACACAAAATGTGGTCACCTGACAGGTGGGGTTTCCTCCGGGTACTGCCGTTTACCCCCACAGCACAAACCCTCTAAAACTGAATGCCTTTTCTTAAAAAAAAAACAAAAACGATTAAACAAATTAAGCTGTAAATAGCAGCTATATTAAACATTCGTCCAAACTTTCGTGAGTCTAGAACGTTAATTTTAAAAAGAATGCTGGGACACTCATAATCCTCACATAATACAGCCTCAGGCGAGGAAGGACCTCATACACTTCGAAACACAAACACTTACATTCGATATTTTGGTTATAGGTAAGTGCAGTGGTTGGTACACGCGTTCTCACCCAGGCGACCCGGCTGATTCCCTGTTTCCGGCAGCATGTGAGTTTGGTTGGTGGTCACCTGGACAGGTGGGGATTTCTGCCGTTAAATGGTTTTAGGGAATTTTATGTTTGAAATAAGTCTCTCCTAAGCGTTAATCCAGTTTAGGCGAAATATTTATTTACATATTGGTATAATGTGTTATATATGTGTGTATAGTATCTGTTATCTATGATATATTTATAGAAGGTGTCCGTGTGAAGTTTTATAGGATTGCTGATGTTATGTATGAACACCATGCATGAAGACCGTATTTTGCGGAGTATTTAAACAATGAATCTGTTATTGTTCCACATAACTCCAGGCCCAATTAAATTATTTTACTTCGAACGCATACATTCGTGTTTAAGTAATGTATTGTAACATGTATAATTTAAAAACAACATGATAAATGTTCGCACTCACTGGGCTGTGGGTATTGTGTTTATGGTGTTGTTTGGTCAATAGTGTCATATAGGTCATTTCCTACAATACATGGTTATTTTGATCATGCCATCGTTTACCGAACAAGGCTGCAGTAAGAAATGTTCCTAAAAAGATACCATTGATTCTCTGTTAGGAAGTACATTAAGTCCGGCTGTTCGCTATAACATGATATAATTGATCCTCTATTACGTATGTCAATAGCCATCTTATCTCTTGAGATTGCGAGACAGAATCTAATTATTAAGAGTCGCCAAAATGGTAACTTTATTAAAATTCGCTTTAGAAAAGACTTGACGTTCGTATTGCACATGGCATTTTACAGCACTAAACCAAATGGAGCTATACGCCAAATTGATTTTGGGGTTCATTAAATAAACATACCATGTTTATTATAACACCCAAATGCTTAGAGTGCAGACGAAATCAAGTCTTCATAGATGAACTCTATATACTCTGCCAGTATAACAGTATTAAACAGTTCCAATTTCAACATTAACACAGTTGTGTAGGCCGATATCATAGTCAAATTAGCATACGCAAATTATACTGTATTACCTGTAAGAAGACTAGTCGATAGATAAATCTCTCAAATATCATGCTTTTGTTTAACCCAGTTTATTTCACATATTGGTATACGGTTAATTATTTTTTCGATTGACACTACGACTGACACATACGTCATAAAACACGTACGACCAATAGGGATACATGACATTGACCTGAACCCCATTGACAGAATGTCGGTACATACACAATTGTTACACGAGATATCCATACGCCTCTCGTGTATGTTTGCCCGCGTAAGAGCTTAATTAATGTAACAGACGTCATACACACATTATCAACAGAATTTAGAATTTGACCTTGATCATTAAACGACAAAATGAAGACCATTCAATATAACACTATCCAATTCTGGGAATGTTCGAAGAGGATGTCCGTTGTGGAAATAAAAGAATGAATTTAAAATATGTGACTACAATACTCGAAACCTAATCAAACATGCGCATTGATGTTAATATTTAAAAAAAAATATGGACTTGACGGGTTAGATTACAGAACTGATTTCTTTCTCAAAACCATGGCTCAGTATGCCTTTACAACCAATATTTTACTTATCTTTGACATCTTTTGTCGATACAAAACACTCACGTTTTGCTGATTTCTGAATCGGAATCAATTATGTTTATACCACTATAGTCATGTATATACGCTGTTATTAAGAGGATTGGTTAAAAGTGACAAGTCTATAATAATCTATGAAATTAATATCGTGATGGCATGATAAAAAGGAAAAACAAGATGATCGGTAACATGATTTTTCTAATCCCATGTAAATAATGTATATAGGTCAAATAGTTCATGATATGAATACACATTACATTCTGATGATAAAATAACATGAATAGAAAAACTAAAGTTATTTATATGTTTCAACATTGAAAATAAATAAATTTGATTCTGATTGTACTATTTTCATATGCATAACGAAAACGACTGTAACACACTTATCTTAAAATAACGTACGGTATGCAGGTTTCTGTGGCAAATTCATCATAAGGGTATGTACATCTACTAAAACCTGTCCGATAACAAACAAGAATGTTAACATTAAATCGTTTATGTATTACGACACGATGAGTTTAAAATATCATATCAATTTTAATTATACCACTTATGTCATGCTTTTTATTAACCAAATAGACACACAATGCGTAACCCATTCTCAAATCAACTCGGGAATAAGAACATGTACACTTTTCATGTCAACAAATACACATACATTCATCTAAGATACACCATAAATTTAATCTATACTGCATCTACGCACTTCGGGGCAGGTGAGTGAGATCTTGGTACACAAGTGCCCATGTGAAACCTTCAATGTCTGTTCGTGGTTGCCGTGCAATACCTCATAACACGGCACTATGTAGCAAGTAAAAAACCAACCAACAGTGATACACCTCAAATAATGTTACGAATTTATGATGAACGGTACATTTGCGTCGGAATCTGATATTCATACCGTGATGTATGATCAAGAACTAAAACGGTGCATGTTTCGCGGCTCTTTTGGGATAGTTTTTGTTTTTCAATCAACATGGTTATAATTCAAGCATATGTTGTGCGCAGTTAATGTCAGTCACGCGGAAAAGTAATTTTAGGTTGGAGATGGAAGGAGGTTGTGCTTCCTTGAAGAAAATCGCACTCTTTACTTTATCGCTATGTTTTAAAACGGAAGCATACTTGTAACAATGCCACATTTGATGATAACACTATTGAGAACTTCTTAACTCATTTGTATTTTTATAGAATAACAATTAACTGCGCTATCGTTTTGCAATTTATCATATCTCTTCGATGATATCGGCCCCATTTAAAGGTGAATTATATAATGTTTATATAAAGTTAGCAGGCGCTTATATCAGCCAATGTTTGGAGGTAGGAATATTACTCGGTATTACTCGGTATCAACTATAAACTAGTGTCATTATATTTAGAAATGAATCCACTTCAATAAAACAAACGATTTGATACAAGGATGTATGCACAAAACACACCAAAATAGCTGAACATGTATTGAGCCCGTTTCATATCATTCTTACACATGGTTTTCTTACGTAAGAATTCTTACGAAGTTCAAAAGTAATCCGAGAGTTTTAATAAAACGATTATTTTGCAACCATGTGCTAATTTTCCGTACTTCAAAGTGTTAATGACTATCGTAACGTTGCTGTGTTGATTCAAGGCAATATATAATGGCAATTATCAAATAACATGTTAATGTATGTTTTGTCACTATTTAAAACGAAGTACGTGCATTGGTAAAATATATGTCAGGGCTTGTAGCCCGTGTTATTAGCTCTAACCACATACAAGACAAATTGGGATCCAACCTGTGACTTCATTATGAAATGCGTAGACTTTTATTTAACCTTCATTGCTTCCAATTTTTATTTTATTGTAAATGGTCAGTCTCTCATAGTATACTTATACATAATGCCATTACTTAAATCATAGTGAACATAAGTTTGAATCATGACACAATTTATAATTGCAAGTTTCCTTATAGTGATGCTTATTTTTTATATGTTTGGAGACAATTAAATTTCAAATATCAAAATTAATATTTAAAAGAAAGTAAACATTGTTTAATGTATATGTATTTTTCTGATGTTATAGCAGGTTTGTGATTACCAGCGATAATAAATAGTGTCTGTTTAAATCAAAGTGTGTTAGTGTTACACATGCAACACACACTAGCAAATAACTGCATTTCTCAAACATGTTTTGTCTATTGTTTATTCTAAGTAACGTGAAAAATTTATGTTTCAAATTGATGGTCTTAGAAATGAATGCCCTACCTGAAGAGTGAAAATTATACTTCACATGCGTATGTGTGTGGGTTTTTCAATGTATATGACCTTTGTGCAATTAGGTTGCAATAGTGATTTTTAATAAATAAACAGATAATGAAACATTAGTAATACAACAGTGTTTCACTAGTATTAACTGTTTCTTTTACAAAAATAGCCCAGACTTAAAATATATTTAATAATAGTACAATCTGACTTACAAAGATGTAAGTATTAACTCTCTAACTCGATCCATAAAAACCCATTTTAAAACAAAATACAACATAACATTTAGCCTTTATAAAAATGTATTTATATAGGGAACAATACATTGGATGGCAACGTGGTAGCTGTATATTCATTGGTCTTACGTGATGGGGATCACCATCTTCTAAATGTGAAAATGATCTATCTCAATTCCCAGCAGTTTTAGCGTTTGTAAATAAGGAAAATCTATAAAAGTTGAACTTTGAGAGAAAATGTTAACATTTTACTCTCTTTATATGAAGCTTTATAAGGCTACATGAACCCAAGTAGGCTTATCAATTTCAACAACAAAGCAATTGTTACACTCACCCAACTTTCAAAAAAAAACTTAAAACAAGCGGTATGATAAATTGTTACCAAGAACAAAGGTTTTAGATATGTCTCGGTTCACTTAAATGCACTTTATGAAGTTTAACATTAAAAAGTCGACCCCATTTATTCGGATTTCTGCTGACGACATCACATTCATTTCTCTTAATAAAACTCGAAGTATACACCTATTAATTTGGGCTTTATGTTTTTTCTACTAGTTTGCGTATTGGTTATCGAATGCAGTTTGACAGACGGCGCCAAAGTATTGTGTAACGTCATTTCAAACCTTCAATTAAAGAGAGCATACTGGATTATAGTTTGTGAATATGTGTTTAAAACATTCGTTAGAATTTTCATAAGAACGTTTGCTCATAAGAAAAGGAGGAATTCTTATGAAAATCCTCAAAATTGTTTACAAAACGGGCCCATTAAGTTCAGGTGTGCATGACGTCATTATTAATAAGTCAAACGCCATACGATATATTCATTTCCGCCAAAAAATGCAGATTTTATGTAACAAAATCATGGGGTGTAAATTAAGGATAGACGGGCAAAAGGCTACTGCACTATCGTTTGTAATATCTCATGCTGAACACCATTTAAAAAGGGCTCTGCAAGCCCAGCCGTAAATTTTTATTTTGAGCTTCAGCTGATATATTTAAATTGACAGGGCAAAACCTGTTATGTTCTGTATATCAGGCGTAATTTGTAAGTTTTCAAAGTGTACTAAGACAAATAATGCAATGTTATACTCCGATAGCAAACTCATTTATTTTACAGAGTAAAAGTGCTCTGAACAGGCGTAATGAAACGTATTAGTTGTTTTTGAATCTATTTTTCCGAAATGTCACCGTAACTGAAGTTGGCCTTGAACACCAGATGTTCAAGGATGATCACACATTCCGATTGAAAATACTATTGATTTTAAAATAACCTTTGTACAGAAATGACCAATGCAAAGAAGAAACGACAAATAACAGTACATGTTTATAGTACTGTTAATACTCACACATACGACTCATACGAATAATAAATTAGAGTAAATTTGAAAACGTTACATTTTATTATATTTAAATGTATTACCCCTTTAAGCTACGTTAATTATATTGCGTTTGGTCTTGTAATCTTGCAAACATACATGGAATGAGCATATATATGTATTAACTGTATTTGGTCGTCACTATGATTGCTGTTATCCACTTGCTTTGTTTAAAAATGTTTACATACACCAAAAGGTAGTTGTTTTTTTTTTATTAGTACGTTTTCTTAAATTATCTCAGATGCGTTGTACCAGTGCAGATGCTACTACTGATATAACAGTAGCTCACCGTTGGCTCGGAATTCTGCACATTTAATCCAAGTCCAACAAAAAAAAAGATAATATACACTCATTGCAAACATATATAAGTACATACACATAAACACATGCTCATACACACGCGCGCAAGTGTATTCGTCATCACATTAATGTTGATTTAATGCATGAATTGCGGCTATTGTGTGATGTATAACGAAACAATCATTATTGTTTTGAAATAGGAATAACATAATTAGTTACGGTGAAAACTAGTAACTAGTAACAATTGTTTTTTAAATTATGTTTTTATTTTGAAAATGACCAGTGATAGAAATGTCCGAATGGGAATGATTACAGGCTGTCGATTTCATCCATATAAGATTCTTCGGCTATCTGAGTTAATAGTACATCACTAAGTATGTTATCTGAATCACTTCGTCTATAGTATGCATCACCGCAGCTAGATTCAACAAATAGGCTTTCAGGCTTACTACCTATAACCTTCAAATCAACAGACGCTTGCCGCTTTAGCCCTGCGATAACGTGCGAGCGTTTGGCTAACGAGGCGGGTGAGTCCATACCGGTGTTCGGAAGCATCACGTTTCGGATAACCCCCATAGCGAGCTTGTTGGTCGGAAGTCTTGGGGTCATTGAACCAGACATGTATTCGCTACAATAATTCCCGGACACCGAGCTAGCATGCCGTTGTTGAGGTGGATCACATAAACAATGCAAACAGAAATGAGAACATGTGAAATTGGAGCCCTTGGCGTAATACGCCGAACTGTGCCGGCGGAATGTTCGGATCTTTGCCTCCGTGGTTTTGGGAGAGACTAGTTTCCGAATGGTGAAGATGAGACGAGAGACGACCTCGCGGCGCAGAAGGATGTACACCCAGGGGTCCAGGATCTGATTGAGCGAGGCGAAGCGGATAATGAGCAGATCAGTGCGCATGTTCACAGGGAGTAGCTTCGTTTGGTTGAGTACAATGCGAATCTGAAAAATAAACCAAACAATATATGCGTGGATAAATTTGGAGTGTTTCGTGTGATATTATCGATAGTCAGTTGTATCGAATATTATACAAATTGTAAAGCTTTTTTAACAAAAACTAGGAAAATAAAATACATCATGTCAAATATCGCATTCATGACTTATTATGATAGTTTTGTCCCTAACTTCGCTGCTACAAACACCTGCTCGCCATTTCGATCTTGCTCCGGAACGTAGCTCCCTTTACAAATGTGGGTTTTATGATATCCGTTATTCTGGGTGGAAACAATTGCATTGCCTACCTTAGTTGTACCTTTTATACACAGGTTTGACATGTGTTTTTTTCTCAGGGACTGACGCATTCTAGACTTTAATCAGCATCCCGTATAACTGAGTACAATATGACGTGTTTATTTGACATTTCCCAAAACCCGTATAACCCGAAATGACGTGTTTCTCAGACATTGGAGGTTTTCGGCTGCTTTCCTAGTACATGTATTTCACTTTATAATCTTTGTATCTGAACTACTGGTTTTTTAACAAACAAGGTCTTCAGCCAAAAATGCCGGTCCTCAAACCGCAATGCCTGAGAATCCTTTCACAAATGCAAGATCATGGCGCGTTGGAATATTCATGACTTTAAATTTATGCATACATATCCGTTGATTATGTTTTGAGAATAAACTATTTGGTTGAATGGAACATGAGTAGTAGAATGGAACGTCAAGACATTCATTGCCAATTTTGAAGAATTTGACATTTACTTACAGCTACAGTTTTGAATATTTGCACCGACTATCGATGGTGCTTATTTCTTAACACCAACTCTTTGTAAACAATAGATAACATTATTTAGCGATATTATATACGTCATTCTTTATCTAAAATAACGCACTCTCTTAAACTTGCTCGTGTTTTGCTTCAATACCCATATATTGATGAATGCACTAAATCGTGGTTTGATACAATGACCATATATGTATGAATATTTGACGACAATGACTATACAGGGATGAATATATCAAAACAATTACCATATATAAATGAATACTTCAATGACCATATATAGAAGAATAATTAAATACAATACCATATATGGATGAATACGTAAATACAATGACCATATATGGATGAATACGTAAATACAATGACCATATATGGATGAATACGTAAAAACAATGATCATATATGGATGAATACGTAAATACAATGACCATATATCGATGAATACTTAAAATGTCCAAGTAGGCCTTCGTGTTGTCATATGAATTCTTATAAACAATGTACATGTATATACACTGTGTGTTTCGTTGTGTGTGAACTATTTATGTGTAAATTGTTACAGCAGTATGCTCCTTTCCATAAAACTCGAACATTTCATTACTAACGGATGTATTACGTCCATGTGTAATTAAGGACTTGGATCGTGTACTATTGACAAAAACAAGTAAAATATAAAAACTGAAAATAAAAACCTCTTTAAACCATTACAAATTAAAAATGAATAGGTTTAAACTAAATCATTGAAAAAAAAATTCAATAGTGTACAATGTTCCTGATATTCCCCTAGAAATGCAAACATTATTATCTCGAAGAAATGTAAATCCTTATAATTGACAAACACATTTTTTTTATCTAAAGCATATTCAAATTTGAACAAAATGAAAGCTTACATAAACGAAGAACGAGATAAAGTTTACATGCATATTAAAGCTAGAAAGTTCGCTTATAAAGAAGGTTTCATTAACGTTTTATAACGTGTGGGAATCAAAAAGTGTTGCCCGATGTTTTCAAACATGGATTGTGTTCAGCTTAAATAAGATGATGTTGTATTCATTACGCTATGTATCGAAGGTAGTATTAATATCGGCAACTTTATGTTAACTGGACTGTGGGCAGTTTGCCAATTGGATGTCCAGGTCAAGGGTATCGTTATGCCATCTAATACAATACTTTACCACTAAACGCAGCGCTGTATTTTGATAATAATGAATGCAGTCCGGAATATTTGCTCTAACAAGATTATAATTATTGGTTCTCTGTTTTTAATATCTATTTGAGAACTAATATCCCTTAAAATAATAGTCCTATTGCATAAATAAATTAAATGAGAGTAACCAGGATTGTAACTATGGTGAAACTCATTGAATGACTAAGCGTTCGTATAATACATGTATGGTGAATATAAGGGCACAACTTCATGTGAGTTTTGTTTATTGTTCTGGTCAGTATTAAGTTCTTAAGTTCGACAAAAAACCGTATCATGTAACTTTTGCTTGAATTAGACATCAAACAAGGATTTACATGACTTCTTTTTCTGCTTCGAATATCTTAAATTTGTTTGTCAGAACCCTGCCTAATTTTCACAGGATGCATATTTTGGGCATATGTGTCTAAGATGGGTTTTGATATAGATTTCCTGCGATTATTATATATTTAAGATGAATACTCACTTCCTATTGCTGACATGTTCCATATAAAGGCAATTGAAACCAACAACAACGGCTACATGTATACCAACAACTGTTGGAGTTTAAAAGTCATATATTTGTTTAAATAACCAGTTGAAATAAAGTAAAAAAACATATTCCCCACATATCTTCTTAACTAAAACATATTTCTACATATTTGTTATTGACTGTATGTTTTAATCAGAATGCTGAATGCATGCACAGAGGAACATGACTTTTTAATTAAGCCTAAAAAACACGACAATCTAATTCAATGCTGCAAACCACGCGTTACATTCTATGTTACAGTATTAGATACTTTGTAAAAGTATTAGATACTATGTAACAGTATTAGATACATTTGTAACAGTATTATATGCTATGTAACAGTATTAGATGCTATGTAACAGTATTAGATGCTATGTAACAGTATTAGATGCACGTACAGTATTGTTTTTTTTAATGTTAGATTTATATTTATTTACAAATAAATATAAAAAATATAATTTATATCAAATTTGATCGAATTTATATTTCCATATTTTTTTTTTATATTATCATTGTGTCAAAAACATTTTTCATGCTGTTTTTGACTTCCGAATTAATCCGTGGATTTATTCTAGGTGGGAGCGAAAAATCCAAACTGAGAATTCCTCTTAAAACATCAATAAAATGTTGCTGTGCTTATACAAGTACATGAAATAAGCGTACAGGAGAATGATAAAGCCAATAATTTTAATAATAATAACACGTTTGTTGTTTATATTAATTGATGATTGTGGTGTTATAGTACGACGTATTAAGATTTATTTAACACTGCACCTTTGTAATAACGTATCCAGTGGGTGTAAATCAATCTATAAAGGTAAATGCCTGTATTTATGTAAATTGCGGTGAAAACAATCATTTTTATTATTCGAAATTCATCGATCCATATCATTTACCTAACATAAACACACGTTTTGTTTATATACGAATGGTACAACTTTTACATTATTTAGCATAAATAGATCTACATAAACGTGTCTGAAATTCAATAATGTTCATATATCTCATTATCATTTACTGACAATTTTAATTTGCTGATTTGCGTGACAATCAATAAATCAATATCAGGTTATCTGTATTCGCTTTAAGGAACATGTAAAATAATGAGCGAGTTAATCTCAAATCAAATTAAGTTCTGATCGACTTATCGATTTTTCAAGAAGTCTTGTTTATAGATGTTGTATGTGAAGTACGAACATCAGATCAGTGTTATTGCAACGGCAATCGTCTATTGCAAACACATTTCCTTCTTAATAAGTGCTAATACATGAGAATATCATACCTCTCATGTATATACAATTTTAAAAGCAATATTTACCACTTTAACTGTACACAAATGATTTTATCCCTTCCTCGTCCATACGGAGACAAATATTCGGATGTATGGCAATTGTATATATTTTGTGGACTGGGCCAGGGCACTTACAATAAGTGGAAGGTAGCAGGAGCTGAACACCACGGTGATCCCGATCAGCAGCACCGCCATCTGACACTCCGCGTAGCGCCGTGAGTAACCGGAGAACGTCCGGGAGTCCGTGAAGCTATTCTTCCGGCCGGAAAGACCGCGCATCTTTGTGCGCAACAGCGTGTACAGTACTTTACAGTTACATGAGACCGTCACTGTAATCATAAGAAGTTCTAAGAATGCGAACAAGCAATTATATCCTCGATCGGTTTCATTGTCTGTATAATAGTCTATGAAGCACCAGGTGTACGGATACTGAAGAACTATATCTCCAAAACCGATTAAAGGCAAGCTCGCGACTGACGCTGCGAATGTCCAGGCGCCGAGAAGAAAATAATAAGCATGCTTCTTGCGGATTCGAGCATAATACAGATAAGGATGTCTTATGCAAATCAACCTTTCGATGGCCATTAAACACACTATTGTAGACGTTGCCACTCCGGAGAAGACCATCATAAATCCGAAGTATTTGCACACATGATTTCCACCGATCCAGTTGAAATCATTGACATACGTAGCAATCACAAACGGACTCAGACTGGTTGTACCCGCAAGGTCAGTTAACGTTAGACCGGCAACCAGTCTGTAGAACAATTTCCGTTTCTGGTCTCCCGGGGACCTGTGAAGCACGATGAGCGCCAGCACGTTCCCAAACACGCCCATGCTGAACATGATGCTGCTGCCGACAACACTGTTTTGCTTCTTTATTGCGGATATTTGCACTAATGTTTCCGTTTGATTTCCGCCTGCTCCATTTATCAAGTCACCCGGATTCTCCAAAAACGCTACATTTAAAACTGAACTATTTTCCATATCACCTCATAAATAAAACGATATCTACACATTATAAGTTAACATTTTATACAATGTAATAAACAACTAATTTTATTTTGATATTTGTTTAACCCAAAGAGCAGTGCTGTTAACTAGTGCTTGGATGGAATATGTCACAGTTGATCCGAACTGTGCTCGCCTTCGAGTGGAACAATGCGTCTTTGTCTCTTACAGTCCGATATTCCGTATTAAGCTATCGGTATTGGAGAACTTCTCATGCTGACATACTCGGTTCTCTGAAATATGTGAACAGTTTCTTAAAAGATCAAATTTTCAATGTCAATAAGAACTGGGTAAAACGACGGTGGTAATGATTTAAATCTCATTTTAATCGTTTGTCCTTCTGTCGATGTCGTCCATTTATTCCAGGACTCATCAGGTTTGGTTTATCTACAAATAAAACACTTTAGTTTAAATGATATACACTGATATAACCTTTTGGTTTGCAAGCATCATACTGCGTTATCATTGTTGTTCCACAATGTTCATGGATCATACAGTCCAGAGCCACAACTGCAATTAGAAAAGCATATTCTGAAGATCGTAAACTCTGATTCTGCTCTAAGTGTGAATTTCGCAATGTCTTCCAACCGTTTAAATACCCCGTGATTTGCATGAGCCGATCCAAGACCAACAGTGATGGCACCAATATCAATCGTATTCAAATTCGTGTTGTATGTATTTTCCTGCATTGTAAAGCCAATCGGTCAATTGCTTTGAAAACTTGCGTTTATCTTAATCACTTATATCAGTGGGGTTTTTTGATGCTTGCATTAACCTATGACGTACGCTTTGGGTCAAAAGTACGTTTATGTCAACAGCTAAAAATAGATGTCACTGCGGTAATACATTTATCACCGCTGTCATCTATTTGTGACTACTGTGACATTTTGTCTGACCATACGCTATAAATAGGCGCGTTATTGGCTCAACCAATGAAATTTCGTTTAGCAAAATACGCATCGGCAAATATTTGATCGATAGCCGCGAAATGTGTGTTTATTAACAATTGTATTTAAATTATCAAAGTATAAAGTAAATTTTAGAAATAAAATAATTAATAAAGGTGGGTTAAATATAACAATTTATTTGAAGTAATAATTAATCTTGCATTCATCTTATCTTTTCTCAGTCCCGTGATCAAGTATATGATTTTGTATCGAGGAGTCGGATTGGATAATAAATGACCCGCGCAAATAAATGTTCCCGCAGCCATAAAATGTACCAACAGTCAAAATTTGTCACCGCTGTGACAAAATTGTTACCGCAGTGACAAAATAGACATCACCGCGGTGACACAATTGTTACCGCAGCGACAAAATTGTCACCGCGGTAACAATTTTGTCACCGCGGTGATATCTATTTTTAGATGTTGGCGTATTTGAACTTTTGACCCAAATGGTACGGCATATTAACCGGCTATAAAAACAGGTACCACACTACTGTGTTAACATAGAAAAACATTCTGCTAATTATAAACAGTCTCTTAAATATCTCGTTATAATGTTTGTAAAATGTAAGGTATATTGATTTATGCAATAAGTCGACATCTGATCCAGACTTGTTTAGCTCTAGATGA
>VMBQ01000975.1:42827-56813 GCA_007657795.1 Dreissena rostriformis | reverse complement strand
AACAGCTAAAAAGCTGATAGCCACTCTGTTACACAGATACTTTGTAAAAATGCAAAAATTATAATATTTTATTGAGCCACCACTGTCATGTATTATCTTAGATAGTATGTACACTTCTTATTACTGTATTTTCAATTTCTTTTCACATGACCTTTTGATATGTTTACAATTACATGGTGAAGACTGACGATGTGATTTGTAAAAGTCGTAATACAATTTCTGTTCTGTTCTGTTCAGTTCTTTATAGTTCTATTTTTATGTTATATATTAAAGATTGCCGTCTACCAAGTAATATATGACTTATTACGACAATATAAACCTGGTTATCAAGTGAACGTGACATTGTGCAATTTTAGAGAAAGTATTTCCGCGCAAGAGTCACTTGCAAACATTTGGAAAATAGAATTAAAACATAAAAAGTTAACAAATAAAACACACACGGTATCTTTATATGAATGTATTTATAACTATCAGGAACGTGTTATTAATTTTCTAAATAATCTTACCTTGAGTAGATCCAAATACAGAGTTAGCATGTAAAAATACATGTCAGGAATCTCCATTGCAGTGGTGATCAAGTACGCCAATTATTAATATCTTCTTTTAACAATCATCTTTTACTCATTGAAAAGACCTAACACCAGGTCTGCCAGAAACCATAGTTTTAACAAATTTCGATGTAGTAATAAAATGTTAATCCTTGAAAGAAAAAAACAACAATACAATCCAGTAACAACGAATTATCCACATCATTCGACCGCGTATGTTTCCCTTCGGGATATCAACCAGAGTTTGAATAAAACGAAGCGTTAAACTAAAAGTAAATTATTAACCGCACTGAAAATATCGACGGCTCAGAAAGTATATACACACACACTGGAAATATTTGTTCACGAACAAAATATTATTCCAAATATTTCGCGAAACTTCGAAAGCCAAAGTTCGGAGCTTACCCACTTTCTTACATGAAGAGATTTGTTGTATGAATTCGGGATTTGAACGCTACTCTTTACGATAGGAACACAAAGTGAACCGTTTGAGAAATGCAAATAAGTAAACCAATGCTACTTCTTATATTAAACCGTGAAAATATTTGGTTGGAATTCCTGCATTTTGTAATTGTTTTTGTTCAATCCGGCATAAGAAAGGTTTTATGGATTTATTTGAAATCGAAAAATAGGTGTGTTACACATTTTAAAAAATCCTTTAAAGCTTCACAATAACATACATGTGCTAAACGCCATGCTGATCATTACATGGCTACTTAGTGCAGAGGTAACGGAAAGATGTGTATACAACTTTTATTAAGGCTTCACTTCTTTGTATTGAAAGTCCAATGTTGGTTCAAATCAACCAGCATCATTATTTTTTTTACTTTTATTAAAGATTTGTCCTATTTTTAGTTAAATATTTTTATTGGAATGATCCGTTTTATTATTTGGACTAAATAAATTTAGTTATTTTTTTTAGTTTAACTGATAAAATGCGTTATTTTTTTTAATGAATTCATGAAAAGGCAGATTGTATGCATGACAAACTCTCAACAAAACAAGATTGTTTTTCCTATTTAACAGACGCGTCCAATACTCAAAGTACATAAACGCGCCACGGTCACAAATAGCACTGTATGGTGAGGTTACATAAGTAATCCAGCACGACATTGCTATTACGTTGTATTTATTTCCCATCAGATTGCTTCTCCGGTCTGAATTACGAAACGCTGTAATGTTCACATGATTAAGTGTTTTATGTGTCAATAAACGAGTTCGATGAAATCGTGCTTCCTGTCAGTTTGCATAAAAAAAATATTTATTAAAATGTGCTTGTAGAGAAATTCTTCAATCCTATAAACGGCTTCTTGAATTGTTTCATTCTCAAATACATGTACTTTTAAGGTGAAACAATTTGTAAATTTAAATAACATATTATGCTACGCAATACATATGCCATGAAATGTTATCTTCGAATGTTGCCTCGTCTTCGTCACACGTGGATGCGTCTCAGCTACAATCAAACAGTCTTTATCTGCGACAATCATTGTAAGTATTCTACTGTTTTGGCGAGCATCGATGACGCAACGGCGCCCTCACAGCTGTAACAGCTCTTCTGTGACCTTGCTCTTGACTGCGCAACAACAAGACAGCGATCGTGCTTCGTATATAAAATCGCTGATAGTTTTTCTCCAGATATAATAATTAATGTCTGCGATTCAATGTATGAAAACGTCATTTGATTTTAATTAAATTCACTATCTCAACGTTTTTCCAAAGCTTATGGTTCGTGGGCATCGACGCAATTTAATGGGAGCGACGTGGTCAAATAAGACAAAGAAACGATGGTGTAATCTCAATTACTAAATGTATGATTATGTGACAGCTCATGGCCAGACACAGCCTTTTAATAACAAGATGTCTTCATATACGGTAAAGGCAATGCATCCCGCTTTTCAAAGGCGCCTCTAACACGTCTGTTATACGACCCTATTACGCTGATCGTTACTTCTATGTCTATTGCGTCCTCGTGCCAATCTTACGGCGCTCTGGTCAGGATGCCAACAGAACGAACGCCAAACATAGGCGTTTATTCTGAACTTGTCCAAAGTAGTCGCCGTAATTTTAGATAAGCGTTTTTCGAATGATCATGGTTAAGTTGTGCGCGCAGCTCATATCAACTCGTCTATATTCGCCACTTATTGGGCATCTCATAGTTGTCCAAATAAATACAAAAACATGTTTATGTTGATCAAACCTTGACTAGACATGCGTGAATGCCGGTACATTCCATCTGTTTCAATCTAATATTAACATAGTGTACCTAAAACATAATATACGTCCTATAATTAAGTATTGCTGCAATACTTGGGAGAAAACAAACATCTGCCGCATAAAACGGTATATGCTCTATAAAAACGAATAGCTTAAAGCGTTATCAAAATTTTTGTTCGAATACCATCTTTTGCAATTTTAAAAACATGACGTTGGATGCCATTGAATGAAAGCGAAAAATACCACATATAAATACATCTATAAATATATCTTTTGCAAATAGACGACATCATATATAAATGAGATGTTAGCCTTTTCAAACAGCGAACCGCACAGACAGTTTATGGTCTCTTATGCGCAAAGATATAATTTTGCAATAAAACCCACTAACACTTTACTACAAAGATAAATATACCTTTGACAAACAACGAACACATCGTCACAACCATCATTAAAACATATTTTCTTTCAAATTTTTAATAACATGTGGCGTCATTATTTGACTCCGTAAATAGAAGATCATATGAATTACTGTCTAATTATGAGAATGAAGAAAGTTTGTTAAACCCCTTTTGTATTTTGAGATCATACGTTTTGTATATTTAGCATTGTTAAAAGGGATTCACCTTTAAAAAAATAGTTTGGACACAAAATAACACAGATTTGTTAAATTATACTTTAGAAGATAAAAGGTACAATTTTGATGACATAACACATACATTATTTTCGGCCCGTGACAATCTGGATAACTGTATCGATGCTTAATCGAATACTATTGTTGAAGACTCGTTTCAGATTCACGGTTAAAAACTATGCACACAGGCAATAATAAAAGTACAATTAAATGTGATAAGAGATCAATGTGGTTACACGAAGCATGTAAACTAAACAACAAGGACTTTTATGAATGTCAAATAAACCTTTAAACGTAATCCCTGTGTCGCGAACAGGATTATATTGTTACATTCCAGGAACAAATATTGCCGCGTTAAAAGGGTGACAAAACGCGTATATTACACTAAAGTAAAACATACACTATCAAAGTTGAGCAAAACTAATACAAACGATTTTTGGCGATATATAAATAAATATAAAAAGAAAAGTGCTCCCAACAATAATGATATTAACATGAATCCATTTTTAAATCATTTGGACAATCACCGAATACTGCACATAGCAGTACATTTAATAATTATTACTTTAATAACCTTAATTCGTCGCATTCCATTGAAACGCTCAATTGCGCTTTTACTGACGATATAACTAACTACATATTTTAATGACATGTTCGATCGTGGTTTGTATCCAGATTCTTGGTGCAAAGGTTTAGTCATACCAATATTTAAACAAGGTGACAAAACGGATCCTTTAAATTAAAGTGGAATCACCCTTTTAACAGTTATTTCAAAAAATAGTGTCATTATGTCTTAGAAACAGAGACATAATCAATCGTAGGTGTGAAGAAGAAAATATAAAATATATTAAATCCACTTCAATTCGGGATTAGAGACAAACGAAGTACAACTGATTGTATATTTATATTACACAGCATTATACAACATGTTCTTTTGCAGACACGTAAATTATATTGTGCTTTCATTGATAACGAAAAGGCCTTCGATACAGTTATCCACGAAGCATAATGGATAAAATTGGTTGAATCAAGTCTTAGCTGCGAAATGATTACAATGATAAAAAGTATATATGTTAAATCATGTATAAAAACACTGAGGATATGTCATATTCCGACTTCTTTGATGTTTAACATTTTATCAATGATATTAAAGATTGTATTAATGTTTAAATTTTACAAATGATTTGCATTTGCTAGCTGTTTTTATGATTTTATTTGCTGATAACATTGTATTATTTGCTACTAACCCAGTAAGCCTGCAGAACCAATTTAACGATATATACCTTTACACTTCTAAGCGGGGTCTTGAAATAAATGTAAATAAAACGAACATTTGTATATTTGAAAATGAAAAAGCAGGTGCAACTATTCATGGTCAATCAATAACGAGTTTATTGAAATAGTCGATAACTTTGTGTACCTGGGTATAACATTTTATTACACGGGAAATTAGTCTTATGCTGTAAAAATATTAAATGAGCAAGCATCTTTTATCTATTTTTAGCCGTGTCAAATTATAGGTCAAGACCAAACTATTGCTGTTTGATTCACTAGTAGCGCCCATCATCCTGTATGGTTCTGAAGTTTTAAGCATCTATGAAAACGCCGATAATGAAAAATTGCATGACAAATTTTGCAAAAAAAATTCTGTGTAAAACAATCTGCTTCTAACTATGCTGCACTAAGTGAATTGGGTAGATTCCCTTTAGCCGTTATAGCCAAACTAAGGGCATTGCGTTATTGGATAAAATTGTAAGTAATCAGATTTTAATATAATATCAAGTTTTTATGGAAAAGATGGATATTTGAACAATTTAAATTTACGAAAAAAACTCTATGGTGCCAGGCTTCAAAAATAAGTTAAGACAACCTTTTCTTTTGGCTATATATGCTAAATTCTCTTGAATTAACAGGCGACATTGAATGCATGGTAAATCAATGACTAAAAGATCAAAGTGAATGACAATGTAATACTATATTATCTTCAGTACCCAAAACGGAATGCTACCTCAAATTAAAAACAAAAGCTTCGAATATGAAAAATACCTTGCTTAAACGTACCTGTGAGGCAGTCGGAAAATGTACATTGCGAATTGGGATGATAGTTGTAAAATAGTTTGGTTATTCGACTGCTCCAAATATTTATCGATATTTGACCTACACAAATATTTCAAATACTCGATGATTTAACTTAATATAGTAGATAACTAAACTAGTAAGCGTATTTTGACATTACATTAATGAAAGTCGAAAAGAAGTATCAGGAGATGTTGTTATTTACAGCCGCTGGTCTTTTACTAAAGGCAGATAACCAACATGTTATACAATAAATGTCAATTCAAACAACAACACAATAAATGGTTAAGCACACTATAAATACGGAGATCAAACGGCTTGATCGGGGTACTACATCTTATTTTAGACGACTCGTTATTCCCGACATATTTGCCACGCTTATCGTTTCCAAAATGTATCACGATACGAATATGTAATGTAACCGTGCGAGCGTTTGAAATGTTAGATTGCATGTTATACTCTGCCAGCAAGTTACGGTTTTGATAATACAATAATGGACCCCATGATACAAACGTTCTAATGTTTAGTATAGTTAAACATATAACTTATAACACATTATTTTATACTCACAAGCATCTCCACCTCTGCAAGGCGTTCGGTAAGGGATGTTTTCCTTTCTGAAGCAGCTGACGGTTTATGTTTCGACTGTCAAGGAATTTGCTTCAGTGAGAACTGTTGTACGGCAAATAACCCTGACACGAGCAAATGTGCATGCCGCTCAATTGCCCCTGACTTCGTTTCTAAAATAAATAACTAATAACTAATATACACATTTCTTTCTGGTTAATTTTGACAGATGATGATAAAACAACCACTGTGTATTGAGTTACATAGGAGAGCCCGTAGTAAATTAGAGGCAACGTGCGTTAAAGTGAGTATGCACGACTTTTATATGTGTTAAATTGTAATATATTGATAAAAATATGTTACAATAACACAAAATAGGCAAGAAAAATTATACATTGAAGACGAATTTCATAACATGCAGCAAAGACAAGTTAGCGCTGGTTAAAGCCGATGCCGACACTTTTACTCGTATTTGTTAGGAAACAAAATTGTGTCTTTTGTGTCGTATGAACGAATCTGCACTAAAACTAAAATTAGATTCACATTGTACATGCATTATATACATGCTGGCGAATTCGACTTCCAGCCATTTTCGATTTCAGATTAAAATATATGGCTTATTCCGCATTTTCCGCCACATGTTCTTCTTAACTTTTATTTTAATTTATATTGAAATATATGTATATTAAGATTTTACACATTTTATATAAATTCATAAATATTTGACAAAATCGTACAGTCTCACTTTAAGGTTAAAATTCTCCACTGAGTAGAACTTCTAAAAAATGAATGTATTTGTAAAGGGCTAATGTTTGTTCTGGTGAAATCATGCATATGATGCTGTCAGGCACTTTATTACAGAGTTTGAATAGCTTATCATGCAATATTGTCCTCATGTTGCCAAGGCTATATGGCTATGGTTATTTGCAAAGCAACGATTCTAAACCGCACAATATGGCCCACATTTTACTTGTGTCCAAACATATGTTCCACATAACACTTCATTGATCATAACTGTTGGTTGTATGTAAATAAAATGACTAACAAAAACGATGCTTTATAACGGAAGGTCCTTAAACATGAAATATAGCTGCAATAGCGCGAATATTATGTGTAAACAGTTTATTAAAGCCGATGTGACGTGTATTATTGGAGCTGTTTCTTCCAAACTATCAATATAAATACATATGGATGATATAATGACTTCACAGCCCTGATTTGTCAAACTCTGAGTTAGCTGGTATAGAAGGTTATCTTCTCTTATTGTATAAACAGGTTTAGTGAATGTTCATGGCGCTTTGACTTTTATCATTGTAAACATGTCATGTTATCTACAACTGGTATCGGGCAAACAAATAGGTTCGATGAAACAGTATCTGATTAAATAAAACATTAATAATACTGACTGAAAAAATAGCAAAATCTTTTTCGATTATTTCGTTTATGAGCGGATATTTAATAAGTTATAAGAACCTTATTTAGTTATCAACTGGGCGTGACTTGCGTATGGTTGTATTATAATAATATGTTTTTACTTATTTATTTTTGTTAACAATTCGTCTAAACCTTTAGCGTAATATTCATTTGTCCATGGATTTGATCACCGCGGATCACATTATAATAGCAAAAGCTAGCCTAAATGTTAACTAGTTTCTACCATTAAAACAAGTAATGTTAATTTTTTATCAATGAAATGTTTGAACGAGGTTTTCATTACAAATAGTTAAGCAGTTAGATTTATTTAAGAATTTCATTGAATTATTTAACGAATTTTTTAAATATAACTCATGTCGGCTAAATATATAAACGTAACATGAAACATGAAACGAAACGAAACGAAATCAACGGTTGGTACATTTAAAGAAAGGTTAAAGAGATAAATGCATTGAATCAAATAAACAGGTATGATTTCCGAAATTGATATTGCTTACACAAGTAATAAATAAGCTAAAAACAGGACGTCATTATACACAACAGATAATATGTGATTTGTGATACGTGAGTACATCTCAGAATGAAGCCACCTACGTTTTCAGTGAACTCAATTAATGTCGCCAGCTTTTATAATTATTTTAGGGATAACATATGTATGGATTTGAAGCAAGTTAACAGTATAAATGGATCTTGTCATTTAATAGTTTAAGACGTTGACTTAGTTGCTAAAATAAATAAATGAGTATCCGCAACGTCGTGAGCAAAAACGCATTTGTGGGAATGCCGTGTTTTAATTTTATTAAAATATTAAAATCGCGACTTCTCGCGAACATTGCTATTTCTTAAACTGTGGATACGCTGTGCCGTTGCCTGTTTGTAGGCAGTGTTTCAATATTTTACTACCTCTGTATACACAATTAACATCACCAAGAACCCCGAGCGACTATTAATCACAGAGGAAATGACTGTTTCTGTTCCCTGCGGAAAGCTGAATTCCATTAGTGTTTTTATACCAAAACGCCAATGATAGAACATAAACATGCTGTTGATAGCATGAAATACGACGAAAGGGTGATTTTTTTGTATGTATCGTCTCAATTATTGCATCTCATATTTATACATTTGCAAATTGCAACGACTATAATGTAACTGAACTCATGGCTTGAATGATGTGACTGGTTATTAGTAATCAACAAATGGTGTAAACATGAAAATGCACACGTTTCTTTATTCATGAGCTGTTAGACTAGTTTGCACTTAATTACAACAATTAACAAACAATATTCAATACGATCTTGTTAATACAAAGGTTAAAAACATTTTTGGAAAGAACAATGTCGATTATCCAAAGATTACATTGAGGCCACATTCATTATTTCCTGTAAACCTTAGTGCGATTGTAAGTCTAGGTGGACCGCAGCGCTCTGCACAAACCTCTGATTGTTCAGCGCTAACTGAGGGCGATAGTAATTGTCCGAGATACAGAACAAGGACACTCAGGGGTTAACTTGATGTGAGGAGTTATGCTGAGGAAGTCGTGTTTAAACCGGGTACTGTAGGAAGATATTATTCTGCAGTGATCGTAGACAGCTAAAATTTCAAGATGTGTACAGACATTAGTGAACATATATGTGTTATATGTTCCCGAGTGAAAATAAAACAGTTTATACCGTAACAAACATAGTGCTTTTTGTAAGAAATTGTAATAAATGTAATGATTTTATATTTGTCTACGTGTGAGAGATACACGTCCATAAACTGTTTATAACCAGTTTAATTACACTCGTATATCGATACAAATCAATGGAAAGAATAAACGAAGTAAGAGATTGCATTAAATGCATGCTTTCAACACGATTTCTTAGTTGTCTATTATGCGAAGGTACGCATAAATAAAGTATGTAATCTACCTATTTTTCAGGTAAGCGAACCGCCATTTTACGTTTATTCCCTATTATACAATTCACGAGTTGTATCGGTGTCACAACACTGTCTTCAGAAAAAGTATGAAACACCTAATACTAAATGGTAAACCCATTCACGTTTTTTTCCCATTTTCCTTCAATATTAACGGCATTTTCTGAACTTCAATCAAATGTTTGTTTTTTCACGTTCAAGATGGAATAAACAAGACAAATCTCGTAGCTTGGCAAGCACAAGCGTTCACACACGTTCCGATCAATCTAAAAATACTGAAGAATATTTAAAAAAAATTGCAGTGAGTGAGCTTCAGTTGTGCTTCCTATACTTTTGACAATTGAACAGTGTTTGTTGCCGTTGCAAACGATTAAGCTACTATACAAATATGTTTATCGTAATTGGATTTCTCGGCCGCGACTTTTATGCAAACATATCATACACAATCATTTAATTAGACTGTCGTAGAACCTGTTGCAAACGACATTTAATAAAATACAGACGAAGGATATTGCATCAACTCATTTTTCATGACAGCACGTATGAGATCCGTAGTTCATAATTGAAGTTATTGGGCATATTGAAACACAATTTAAGAAGTCTATGCATGGATGACTGCACTACATTTTATATTTCGGAAAGTCTTTTCCCCGTGCTATGTGTTTGGCCTAAATCTAGGTGCAATGAAAGTACAGAGACTTAATCAGGATCGTTTTTTTTTCTAAAACATCCGCTAGTCTTTTATGTACGGCAAGTTACCAGTTGCCTTTGCCATACATGACAATCCATATAAAACGACATACCAAAAATGATTAAAGCTGCGATTATCGCCTAGGTACGGTAAATGGATAGAATTAGGGATTTAAACCGAATGATTTCTAGTCTTACCTCACACTATCCACAATTTATTACAAAACATAGACGTGTAAGTACGCATTAAGCTCATAGCATCTCAATGCAAATGTAACAGCAATACAAATAATGAAATATAAGGGAGGATGTGTTGTCTCCTCTGACTAGAATTGTTGTTTCTTCTTACAATTGTAGCGCATTCCGGAGCAAGTTTGTAACAGTTGATATGGTATGTGATAATGAACCGTCAGCTTGATTTAAACCCTCGGATAAGTTTTGTTCTCCAAAATCTAGTTCATTTGCAAGTAAATTAAGCAATAATGAATCTCCAGAAACATTGTAAAGAGATACATTCTAGTTTCCATCAGAAAGATCACCGCATTTGAATTGTCAATGAACATATTTGTGAGTCTAAAACTGTAAGTCTATACGATGTTGGGTGTGATGTAAACAACCTTAGCATACCAAACTCATACGCCGTTGATGTGTTTTTTTTATTTGCAATGTTTATGCAATATGTTTTACATGTGTAATCGCTGTAATGTCAACTGCGTTTGAAATTGCAATTTTCAGTATTTGCTGTACATCGTTGCAGCTGTTACAACTCAATATTATTATTTCCTCTCATCATCTCGAAAAAAAGTTCAATGATTCCATACATATTTGCATGCGAAAGATTCATTGATCTTTAAAAAAACGTATTGATTCGTTGACTTTTGACTTAGAGACGATATTCCTCCAAACAATATAATGTTAACGTCTTATACCATCTCAGTAAAAAAAGTACATGTTGTCAGTTCATATAACACCCTAGTCATTGCCATGCTAGGCATTTATCTATTTGACACATTTGTTTGGCTTGAAATCAGTCATAAGCAAGTATTGTTATTGCGTTTTTTAGCATAAAAACATTCATTATGATTACATTGGCATCTGTATTACTTTCCAAATAAAATATATATATATAAAATTCAATGGTAGTCTAGTATACATTTAACAAGGTGGGTCCCAATCAGATCTTGCGAGATTCTGACCTTAGATCAATGATATTTAATGATGTATCGCATCTTCATAGACAGTCATGTAATTAGACATGCAAGTATTACATGAAAGTATAGTCTATCTTGCTAACATTCGTCTGATCCTCTTTAACACATTCATTCTTTCATTGTTTTTTTTGTATTCATATTTATTTATTTATATAACGTATTAAGCTTAACTAAAGATAAATAATTTCTGTATATCCATATTTGTTTATTTATTTACATGTATATAAGGTTTCAATTTTAATTAAAGCTCAATTATGTTATATGATATCAACACAATCGATTATTTTGATGTTTACAGACGATACAAACTTGAAAAACAAAAGCAACACATATACAAACTTAAGGTTAATAATTATGTTTACAATGATTCAAAGTCATATATTCATAAAATATGTGTGATGTATCATCTTTATGAAAATTACCCACGACTCAACCAGACTATATCATATAACGTTTATTTATAGCTAAATTAAATAATGTTTTCTTAATATGTACATAAAATAAGTTAATATTTTCTTAATATGTACATGATTTTTGTCTGTATGGTTTATTTGGATTTCTGTTCTCAAGAACTGTGATACGTTTATGGATAACAATATATATTGATGCGTGTTTGTGTTTTCCCTAGCAAATATTACATCTGTGTATGTGCTAGCAACAAAATGCAATAATTGTAAAGATTTGTGTTTGCAAAGAAATAGTATATATATATATAAACATATACTTTCTTTCACGAGCAATTTTAATTTGAAATTGATACAGTTATAAAGCCTTACAAACGCAAATCGATTAAAAAAATATCGAGAGTTTCTGTTGTTTACGTTATATTTTTTAATATAAAGTAGATCGCTTATCTTTTTAATTAAATAATTTATTGTAACAGTCTGGATAGCCGAGGAGGAGGAAGGCTTTTTATTCAAAACTCACCGTTCCGATCCAAATTGGGGCCAACCTTTGTTCGTTTAATTATAGTCTTGTTATAAATACTCGCGCTCTTCAATTACGTTGTTTACAGTTTTCAAATGTAATTAATCAATTTAAAATATTCAATTATGAGCATTAAAAAGTTCAACAATCGGTGAACGACAAAATACAGAGAAGTCCCTTTAATGGTCCTAATTTGAAGCCATGAAGAAATTCGATATCGAATGGACCCTAAAACTGACTTTTTTGCAGAAGCCTCAGATGTAACCAATTAATTGCTTTTGAATTACAAGCAAGTGCCACTTCATAATTAAAACATTGATAATCACGAGGTTACGCACATAACACGTTATTAATACGTGTCATCTATTCAGTACACGTGTGTGATATGATTCAACATTCGGTGTGGCTATTTCAGTCCTTCTTAATACCCACATCACACAGCATTAGCGCCCTCTCTGCAGTCAGCCTTTGGAAAACGACGATAGTGATTGTAAGAACGCCGATGTGTTTTTTTCTTCAAAGACATAAAAAAAAACACACACAATCACACCATCGGGCCTGCCATCTAAAGTCGTCGCCTGTATGTGGCGCCAGTGCCACAACGTTGGTGTGGCTCAGATACACCGACACCTCACTGGGATGGAGCTATCCTAGTTCAAGGATAAGAGATAGACAGGTGCCGGCAGGGCCGAGTCGGCCCGATATGTTAATAAAGGCGTAGCTATAATTATAAATGATTGTTTGATCAGAAAAAAATCAGCAAAAGACCTGCGAGTAAAGGTCATCCACACTACGTTTTACGTGTTTGCTACGACATTTCTGCGACATGTCTGCGACCTTGGCATTTGCACTTCTTTGCTTCTGCGTATATGGCGTTGTTTGCAGCGCGATCTTATGGCGTTCTAGCCCGGACGCCGTAATAAAGCACAACCTCGGTATTACTTTGAACATGTCCAAAGTAGTCTCCGTAAGGTCGCCCACTTTGGCGTTCCTGGCATTTGGGCCACGTCTCGATGCGTTTTCACGACCACCCCACGACGTACCTCGCGATCCTTAGAACGTAGTAACAACGCCATTCCGCTGTGATGGAATTTAACCAATATCAATTTACTATACGGTGTTACTAGGTTAAAGCAAAGACTACTTTTTTGTTCTTACATCATTCCGCCTGTCAATAGTAATGGTCATAAAAGAAGCTACATATATACGTTTTCTGCATATATAATTAGCATTTAACAATTTCAAGGAAGCCGCACTAAGTGGTGCGTCCCCGCGTATGACCTATTTATTTTCAGTTCATCTAGAAACAATCCAATCTAAAACTTGAAATCATTTTGAATTTCAAATTACAATCATATGTTCTTAAATTGGTATGCTCATTCTGCGCAATATATAGTGCGAACACAATAAAATAACAGCCATACTCTACCTATATGTGTCGTGTTCTGAGAAAACTGGGCAAAATGCTTGTGCGTAAACTGTCATCCCAGATAAGCCTGTGCAGTCCGCACAGGCTAATCAGGAACGACAATTTCCGCTTTTATGGAATTTTTCGTTTAAATGATGTCTCTTCTTAGCGAAAATCCAGTTTAGGCGGAAAGTGTCGTCCCGGATTAGCCTGTGCGGACTGCACAGGCTAATCTGGGATGACACTTTACGCACAAGCATTTTGCCCAGTTTTCTCAGAACACGCCACATATAACCTCACCCAACGGTCTTATAAAAAGTCATGATTAACAATTCAAACTACAACTTTGTAACAAAA
>VMBQ01000975.1:0-42403 GCA_007657795.1 Dreissena rostriformis | reverse complement strand
ATATATACATGTATAAAGTTACTGATTTTTATTTTATACTTTATTTTAGAGCGGTAAAATGGGCGAATTGAAGATTGCTAACATAATTAGAAAAAAACATATTGTTGTAGCTTCATAAGATCCATAATTAATTATTGATTCTATAATTTCAATCATTTTCTTTCTGTCATGGGACCTGCCAACCATTGTACTGAATACATCCAGTACAAGTGTAATATATGTATTTATTTATATATGTTTTTTTACTTTTTGTTTTCTATGTTGTTGTTCTTTATTTCTAGATACTTTTCTAGTCGTAGCACTGTGCTTCATTATTATTACACGTACGCTTAAAAGGCATGGTATATAGATGTTCGCATAATTACATTTATGTGGTTGGTCATTATGTATAGATACAACTCCAGTAATATTAATGTGTTCATTTATTATTACATTAGTATCACTGTGCTTAATTATTATTATACTTTAAAGGCATGGTATAACAATGTTCGCATACTTAAATTTATGTCCTTGTTCATTATGTATAGATACCTTTCCAATAAAATTACTGTGTTTATTTATTATTACATTTTAAAGGCATGGGGTAAAGACTTTTGGTGCATTAAACTTTATTTACCAATTGACTAGCAATCTGAACATTGTTTCTTTAAACAGTAGGGGATCAAATGGCAAATTAAAGAGGCTAAAAGTTTTTTATTACTTAAAAATGTTAAATGCTTATATATAATGTCTGCATGATACCTATTTCACCCCCGATATGTACAAAACCATTTATTCGGAATGGAGATCTGAATGCTTTTTAAGCTACGGTTCTGCTTATTCTAGGGGAACAGCTATTTTCATATCCAATAGCACAGATTATAAAATACATAACTCTGTTGCTGATTCCAACGGTAATTTTGTGTGCAATTGATATTTATGTTAGTGAATACCGCTTTACAATGCTAACTTTATACGGGTCAAACATTGACTCCCCCTTATTTTTTACTGATATCTCTGAAACTTTTGAACGATTTGAAAATGATTCTTTTATCATATTTTGCGATGTTTACCTTGTTATTGATCCAGTAGTTGATTATTATAATCACAAAAATATTAATAACCCTAAGGCTCGCAATCTAAAGTCTTAGATTTAATCAATTGCTACAATCTTGTAGACCCCTTCCGACATTTTCACATCTGATTTTTTTTGCAACACTTTAAATCCACTGAAATTGAACCAAGTCTTCAATCGGATCAATCAATAATTACTTTAAACATATCTTTTGGCAATTTTTCTCATAAATCAGGTCTTTCGAAACATAATAATTCTCTACTGTCAGCCATTGTGTATGTGCAGGAAATAAACAAAACACTTGTTGATATAAAACTTCAATATGCACAATCATTTATGAGCATCAAAATATTAATGAAATTCCTGACAGCGAATTACAATTAACTATTAGTGATCAACCTTTTTTAGAAACTCGGCTAATGGAACTAAGGCAAATACATTCCATATGGGTCTTATATATAAAAAAAGGAAAAAAAACTTATAGTAAGCAATTATTCACTAGAATTAAAGAGTTGGAAGAAAACTTTTCAAATGAGAATATTAAAGAATTCGAAATCTGAAATAAAAAATATTCTGAGCGCACATTTAAAGGATGTATAATAAGATCCAAATTTCAGTGGACTTTACAAGATGAAAAGCCATCTAAATAGTGTTGCAGCCTAGAAAAAACAATGCAATAACAAAAACAATATGTCAACAAAACAATGAAGATGATAGTGAAATAACTGACCAAACATGTATCCTAAATACAATACCATCTTATTATCAGTCTCTTTATAAGCAAAATAAATGAATGTAGTACTAAAGACTGTTATAACTATGTAAAACGAATTAATTGTCCAAAACTTAACCAGGCTGAATCGATTTCAATTGAAGGTATCATAACTTTAAAGGAAGCTGCAACAGTTTAAAAAAGTATCTCAAATAATAAAAGTCCATGAAGTTCTGGCTTCAATGCAGATTTTTATAAAATGTTCTGGAAAAAAAATGGAACATGTGTTGTCAGATCCTTAAATGAAGCTTTCAATTGTTGAATATAATACAAACACAAACTCAATGTATCATAACCTGTATTCCAAAGACCGATCTGGGCTTTTTATACGAAATTCGCGCCCTATAACTCTTTTAAATACTGTTAATACAATTGCCTCTGGAGTAATCGCTAATAGATTTAAATTATTTATGGACAAGTTCATGTATAACGGCCAGACTGGTTTTATTAAAGGGAGGGTAAAATACAATGTTAATTTATGACATTATGCACTATACTGAAGAAAATGAGATACCGGGTTTACTTCTCCTAATAGACGTTGAAAAGGCGTTCGATTCATTGTCGTGGTCCTTTGAACAAAATACACTTTTTTTTAATTTTGGTCCAGACATAAAGCGCTGTTTTCAGATTTTATATAAAGATTTTGAGTCGGCAGTGTGGTTACTTATCTGTTTCCCTATTGAAGGGGCTGTAGTCAAGGAGATCCCCTCTCATGTAATATGTTTATCCTCTGCGCTGAAGTTTTGTCACTTGAGAGATAACAATAATATAAAAGGTATAACACTGCATGGAATTAAACATAAATTGTCCCAGTTTTCGGACGATACTACTATTTTATTATACCTTACTGATCAATCCTTAAATGAAACACTTAATGTTATACAAGATTTTTCGAATAGTTTAGGTCTTAATGTTAATTTTGATAAAACACATGGTGTATGGATTGGCAAGAACGAATATAGTTCTAATACCATAAAAACAAAATGGTAATTAAACTGGATGCAACACCGCCTTAAAAATGCTTGGAATAAATTTCCATGTTGACCTGTCAAAAATATTTCAAATAAATTACAATGAAAACATTGTTGAAATGCAAAATATCCTGAAAAATTGGAAAAGAAGATTTTTAACACCAATTGGAAAGAGTTTAAAAACACTTATTGTGTCATTATTCAATCACTTGTTCATATCACTGTCTAACCCACCCAATACCATTTTACATTCAATAAAATCTTCAATCCTGACTATTATTTGGGACGGACAAAGTAAAATTAAGTGTACAACTATAGTAAAAGAATATAGTGAAGGAGGTTTAAAAATGATAACTTTGGATGCATTTATTTCAGCATTGAAACTAACCTGGTTACAAAAAATTCATTCCTTTAGAGGAAAATAAATATATATCACACAACTGTATTTTGATACTTATAAACTTGTTAATTGTAGTTACCATTGTGCTTTAAATATGTTTTTTCTTTAAGTCATGGTTTGATGCTGACATTCAATGTATATGTGATATATTCAAAAATGGAAGCTTTATTTATGTTGATGAATTAAACAAAATGTACAATTTGAAAATATATTTCATTAAATATATAGGGGTGACAAGAGCAATAGCTACATTTTTGAAAAAACTTGGTATACCCTATCCTACCACACAAATTATCAAACCTTTTTTGCCCCCATTATTAAAACTAATATTTAAAAATGAATCTGGAGCAAAAAGACTATACACAATTCTTAATAAAAACAATGAACAACCTTCAGTTAAAGCAAAATGGGGTATACATCTCAATACTTTAACTAATATAAAAAGGTATGGAACTGCTTTTTTAATAACACATGATGTAAAGGTACAATAGTTCCAATACAGAATGATTCATAGGATACTTGGAACAAATAGTCTTTTGAACAAAAAGAAAATAACTGATGGTCCCTTATGTTCCTTTTGCAAAAAAGTCAGGAGAATTTAGAACATTTATTATGGGAATGTCAGATATCTAAAGCAATTATTGATGAAATGTTACTGGGTCAATCTTTTCCTTTCATTAAAAGGACAATTTTTCTCCTTGGATATTTGACAAAGTCTGCTAGTGCCACCAATAGTGTTATGTTGTTTATAATGCTATTCTTATGCAAGTGTAAAATAAATAAATGCATTCTAAGCATAGCTGGAGCCAAGAAATACATAAAATACGAATATAATAACTTGAAAAACATATCAATTTAAAAAAATAATTCAGAATCCTTTGACATTGAATGGGAACTATTTAATTTCATTGTCTCAAAAACTTAGAATTTAAACATGATTAATGTTGTAGTTTCTTTAAAAACTACTTTTACAAATGCATTTAATAGCGTACCATTACTTAAATCAAATTAAATTTATGATTATAAACACCTATTATTGTTTCGCTGTGCCTTTTCATCTGTTATTACAACTTATACATCACTGTTCGTCTTTACTCACTGAAAACTGTCTATATATACTTATATGCACCTAGTAATGCTTGTATATATGTCTTTTTCATCTGATAGTACAATTTATACATCCATATTGTTCAATACATACTTGAAAATGTCTCTTTTNACATGCTTTAAGACAAACGTACTATTACTAACATTTCTTTTTCTATAAAAGTCTAGCAGGGCAGAGGAGTTTAAATCAAACAATTTGGTAGGGGATGGTAACTTTTCAACAAGCTTTGATGCAACAGAGGTAAAAAAAAAAAAGTGCATTAACGTCATTGCATCTTGCCTTACTCGCAAATTGCTACCAGCACAACTGGATTGTTGTCCGTTTCAAATGTATATACATGAACTTATGAGTAAACAATGCAAAAACGTCTTAAGGGGTGTTACGGCAGTTTATTTGACCCAGGATATATTTATAGCAACATCTGATGCTATTAACACAATCCAATATTTGTGATATCAGAATCATCACAAATGACCGAGTTGGGTTCATAATAGGTACAAAGTTCAGTGGTTCGATCTCAGGTGCGGTTAACTTTTTTGTACTTCTTTATTTCTTTCTTTTATTTCATAATTGTTTGTTTTACTCGAGCTCTTTATTCCTGTTGTTTACGTTTATCAATTTAAAGCATTTAATCACGAACTTCAAAACATGCCGAAATCTGTCAACCAGTCCCTGTTGATTAAGGGTCGAGTTAATTACTATATGGTCTTATGTTTGTGATTATATTGTATTATTGTTGTGTTTTTTGTAAGCTGTTGTGAACCCAGTTAAGATTGTAAACAATGTTTTATGTTTATGCATATCTCTAACAATCTAAAAATCTTTGTAAAAAGTGCGGTGACACCCTTTTTATTTCTGTTTTATGATGACAACACGTAGATGAACATATTTGAGCAGTTTCGCAGAATTTCCATTTATGTGGTTAAAATAGTAAAACATTGACACTTTTTTGGGGTGACATAAACATTTTAAAATTTAAATTTCTTAAAATTTTACTGGTTTTCTCCATTGTATTGGTAGTGTATGGTTTAATTAAATTGTATATGATGTATATTAGCTAATATAATATATACATGTTGCCAATTTCATAGGTTATTAATGATTTTTACGCAATTAGATATTTTTCAGTTTTAATAAAACAGTACATGTAATATAATGGTGAATTAAATCAAAACAAGGCCGGGGACCCTATTTTGTATTGCATTTTTCATATAATATTGGTATGCATTACTCAATTATAAATTTTGAGCAAAATGTATTAGATGGAAAAAAATCAGCAAAACTGCACCAACACCCCGTAATCCACAATGTTCTGCTACTTCTATTTTCTCAAGAAATGGACACACCGTCTACTACGATAGCATTAATAGCTCGCCCTGGGAATAACCTTTTACAATAAACTAAAGCCCCGATAACTGATCATCACGGCATTTCTTGACAGTGCGCGATCAGTCCACGGATATCGTAAAAACCGCGTAAATTGCATTTTAAGACTGTTTGATACTGAAAAAAGCTGAGATATAAAGAACGTGTTATTACGCTGTTGCTTCAAACATACTGTTAACAGTTATATTCAGACACAACGATGATATTTTAAATGAAGGGAAACGTGTGAGAAAGATAATTGTTTGAAATTTGGTTCTGTATTATGTAGTACGTGATTGCAGATCTAAAATATTTGCGTAATTTTTTACGAAGCTCGAGTTCAAATATGTTATCATTGATGACGGGTATGTCATGCGGACGTAAATCTAAACGTTAAGAATGCGGAGAAAGATGATCGGATTGCTGCCTCATTATGAACTCTTACTGGAATATCCGAATGTTTTTCTTAACGAAAGATGTTATTTATATTTATATTTGGACGAATAAAAAGGGGTAAAAGTGTTATGTATGACAATTAAAAACGCAGGTTTCCATGTGCAATTGAGCAAAGTACCATCTTCATGCATACTGCGAAATTAAATTGGTGTAAAAATATACTCGCATTCAAATGAGGATTTTGTCACAAATCTTATCTTGCTTTAAAAAGCTACAATTATGTTACTCTATTGGACATAAATCGATAATTATTAGTTGAGTAATTACATTGTTTTTCATTAGAGTCAATATGCATTTATTTCTCATTTAACTTGGAATTAAAGTGCTGATAATTATGCATGCGATTAGTTTTTACTGTGGTCTGGTCGTGTTCAATCGTGTTATATTTTGTGTTGTATTTATGTATTACACTTTATTTAACGCTCAATAATAAATATTCAAAATTTTATTACAAATATCATATATTACTAGCCTTCCTTGAGACATCATTTTAAAGTTTAATTTGATTTGAATTTAAATGTCTTGTCACTTTCATCGTAGTAAATCTTCAAAATGAAATGAAGCTGTAAATGCTAATAGTACCGCTAATGCTAAATAATACTTTTTGATAAATATGTATCCATTGCAAAACATTACTTTTAAAAATTTCTTAAATGCCTTAGCTCTGTTATCGGCAGGACGATGGTCTCATCAGTCGTTTTTAGCTTAGGTGACTATCCGACAATATCTTTATGGTATTGATTGTTCAGGCATTTGAGCTGGTGAACTTGGTACAAACATTATTTAAAAAACCAGAGACGTTTCGTACTTAATCGTTACTTATCCGAGTTCGACATCGTGTATCCATGCAAACTGCTCAAGTCAATTTCGTTGGTATTTCGGGCTTAATAGAGTAAACAATATACGATTAGTCCTGTTAGTTTATTTTCCTTCCCAGAGATGCCGCTGAATTTACATTATTTGCATATTTGCCTACTTGTTTTCCGCACAAATTTGTTTAATTCATAACGAAAATATTAAGCTTAAAGCTTCGTCATCGAGTCTTATAACGCACCGAAATGATTTCTTAATGACATGACCAGTCATTATCAGTCACCGCAAGACATCACAAGACACCACCTGGGGAAACTCTTGTAGCGATCCGAAAGCCTTCTGTTTCAGACAAGTAAACACTTGCTTATTCAGGCAAAGAAAAATAATACGACAACACGTCACAAACATTTACAACAATATTTAAGCGAATGCCACTGTCTTGGAGCAGTCAATCTAAAGGTGGTTCAAACTGGTTTAAAGTCTTTCCGAGTCTCAGTCAATTGTGGCGTGTTCTGAGAAAACTGGACAAAATCTCTGTGCGTAAATTGTCATCCCAGATTAGCCTGTGCAGTCCGCACTGGCTAATTAGGGACGACAATTTCCGTTTTTATGGATTTTTTAGTTTAAATGATGTCTCTGCTTAGCGAAAATCCAGTTTAGGCGGAAAGTGTCGTCTCGGATTAGCCTGTTCGGACTGCACATGCTAATCTGGGATGACACTTTACGCGCAAGCAATTTGCCCAGTTTTCTCAGAACACGCCACAATTTATCAGTTTATCATTTACCACACACACATTATCATTAACCTCATATAAGCGCAATTTAAATTTAATAGCAAATACAATTTAACAAACATAGTTCAATGTATTTACAAGTACATACCCCAATGGATTAATATTCACCAAAGTAACGGAGTTTATACTTTGAGTTTCTTGGACACGATTGCAGTATAGAATGTCATTTATCGATCATGTTTGGCTTTAACAAATACTGCAACGAGATGGCTAAATAAAAAACAAGTACCGTATTACCAATTGGTTTGAGGTCATCGTCTGCCATTATACTAAATATACCTAAATCGTCAAATGTGATCAGCTGTCAAATTAATGTAAATTAAAAGACTTCACTTAAACGTCCAAACTAATGTTATAGTACAATCACTTATTATAACGTTGGTTAAGTGCAAACGGCTATTCGCTCACTGCATGAACTTATCAATTTACCCACATTAGTTTATTTAATTATCAGAAAGACTAGGATTTACAAACAATAAAATTGCACCAAACTAAATTCATCTTTATGAATCACGCTCTGTGAAATGCGTGTGTGTAAAGTGTTGCCCCACATAAGCCTGTGCATTGCACACAGGCTATTCAGAGACGACACATTCGGCCTAGACTGGATTTTCGATTGGACGATACTCCTATTTTACGAAAATTTCCATAAAAGCGGAAATTATCGTCCCTTATTAGCCTGTACACAGGCTAATCTTGGACGATACTTAACACACATGCTTTAAACCCGTTTTCCCAAAGCGAGGCTTAACATGTTTCCACGTTTGAGTTTCAGGGACAATACCCTACACTCGCCGTTGATAGTTGTGGCGCTAACCGACGACGATACTAATTGTGCGAGATACAGATCTAACCGCGGGCTATCGTAGCTCTTGAATTCTCTTTTGACCCAGGATTTGATGTAAAGTAAGGTGTGTGAATATGAAATAATAATTATGGACACAATTATTCCGAGTATTGTTTGTATTCAGTTTAAAACGCGAGTAATTAACATATGGTCATATTTTACCTTAATGTGTTCAATCAGTGAAGGAAGGACTGATACATTCGATAATTTTTATTTTTATTTTATGTATTAATATTAAAATATTGAAAATAATCTGTTTAGTAAAGATTTCTGAATCTCGGATGTGATCGAATTGCACACACACACACACACACACATACACACACACACACACACACACACACACACACACACACACACACACACACACACACACACACACACACACACACACACACACACACACACACACACACACACACACACACACACACACACACACACACACACACACACACACACACACACACACACACACACACACACACACACACACACACACACACACACACACACACACACACACACACACACACACACACACACACACACACACACACACACACACACACACACACACACACACACACACACACACACACACACACACACACACACACACACACACACACACACACACACACACACACACACACACACACACACACACACACACACACACACACACACACACACACACACACACACACACACACACACACACACACACACACACACACACACACACACACACACACACACACACACACACACACACACACACACACACACACACACACACACACACACACACACACACACACACACACACACACACACACACACACACACACACACACACACACACACACACACACACACACACACACACACACACACACACACACACACACACACACACACACACACACACACACACACACACACACACACACACACACACACACACACACACACACACACACACACACACACACACACACACACACACACACACACACACACACACACACACACACACACACACACACACACACACACACACACACACACACACACACACACACACACACACACACACACACACACACACACACACACACACACACACACACACACACACACACACACACACACACACACACACACACACACACACACACACACACACACACACACACACACACACACACACACACACACACACACACACACACACACACACACACACACACACACACACACACACACACACACACACACACACACACACACACACACACACACACACACACACACACACACACACACACACACACACACACACACACACACACACACACACACACACACACACACACACACACACACACACACACACACACACACACACACACACACACACACACACACACACACACACACACACACACACACACACACACACACACACACACACACACACACACACACACACACACACACACACACACACACACACACACACACACACACACACACACACACACACACACACACACACACACACACACACACACACACACACACACACACACACACACACACACACACACACACACACACACACACACACACACACACACACACACACACACNCGTGTTCTGAGAAAACTGGGCAAAATGCTTGTGCGTAAATTGTCATCCCAGATTAGCCTGTGCAGTCCGCACAGGCTAATCAGGGACGACAATTTCCGCTTTTATGGAATTTTTCGTTTAAATGATGTCTCTGCTTAGCAAAAATCCAGTTAAAGCGGAAAGTGTCGTCCCGGATTAGCATGTGCGGACTGCACAGGCTAATCTGGGATGACACTTTACGCACAAGCATTTTGCCCAGTTTTCTCAGAACACGCCACATATATTGGCATCCATCAGAGTAAGTAAGCTAGTAAGCTTTCAATTGTTACAAAGATTACTAGTTTGGAATTTACTAGGCTGTATATTCCTATCCAAATAACATGTATAGGCTTTGCCTAACGTCTCCTTATCCGGTTTTTCAAAACATGTTTGAGAATCACACATTGGAACATTTAAGCTCAATAAAAGAGTTGCTCCGCTTCAATATCATCAACCAACATCAATCGCGTTATTCCCGCGTTCGAAACGGTTGGCATTCTAAAGATTAGGTCATTCAACTATTCAGAGTGTGTTTATTTTTACCTACAGACATGACATCAAAGGGCAAATTGACATTATTGCAATATCGTCCAACCAACAAGCTACTTTATAAACATATCAATAAACACGGATACCGGTCATTAATGGACGTGTCAACATTATCGATAACACGAGAACAACATATCTAATTTAAATAAGAGTGCTCTGTGAAAACCGGGCTTAAGTCTTGTGCGTAAAATATAGTCCCAGATTAGCATTTGCAGTCAAACTGCAGTTAAGGCGGAAAGTATCTACCCTAATCAGACTACACAGGATAATCTGGGACGATATTTTAAGCACATGCATCAAGCCCGGTTTTAACAAGGCTTGGCTCAAATTCATTTTTGGTGTAACTAAAATAATTTCGTGTATTGGTAAAGTTGTTAACATTTTTTTTTAAGATACCTCAATAGATTTCTTTAATGGACAAATACAAAGCCACCATGAATGAAACAATAATATAGTAAAATTATAGATTGAAAACGTTCAATACAGACTGTACATTTTAAATCCCATATCAGTTTTCATACTTTATTTAACCACGACTATATAACATAAGCAACGATAAGCATAAACTTATAAATTGGGTCGCATCTAGATAAACAATTACTACCAGGTCATGTAAAGGTTTAAAGGTTTAAATGCAAACAGGTATAGTAAAACTATTAGTTCTGTTTCTGTTTACAATATAATGAAGAACGGAACGATTTTTGGTCTCACCGAACTATTCCGAACAATGTAGTGTGGTGTTTAAAGTATCGCCCCGTTTCATTAACGGTTGCAGCGCAGTTGCAGTTGCAAGTTGCAAGTTTTTCTCATCGATTTACGGGCAGTTGCAAACGCCCTATACAAATTTGCAACCAGCAGGTGCATGTTGCAACTGCAACTTTTTAATGAAACGGACGCAAGGTTGCAAGTTAGCAAATTTGCAACTGCAACTGCGCTGCAACCGTTAATGAAACGGCCCCCAGGCAACCTTGCAACCTTGCGTCCGTTTCATTAAAAAGTTGCAGTTGCAACGTGCACCTGCTGGTTGCAAATTTGTATAGGGCGTTTGCAACTGCCCGTAAATCGATGAGAAAAACTTGCAACTTGCAACTGCAACTGCGCTGCAACCGTTAATGAAACGGCCCCCAGTATTGTATAGGCAAATAGTCACTACATAGATTTAAATACTAGTATAATTTCACTCTTGATAATGAGTCTGGATTTTCCTATACATGTGTAATTAAACATTTACTGTATAGCATCTAAACTCAAATTTCGATTTAATCGCAATTTAAATACTCATCGTTTTAATGTTCACAAAAGCAATAAAACTGTGTCCAGGTCATGATGCACGCAGAAATGAAGTATATCGAATGTCAGCTCAATGTATATCCCTTTGAGCGCTGGAACCGGATTTTGAAGGCCTTTGCAAACAGTTTGGATCCAGATAAGACGCCACAAAACGTGGCGTCTCATCAGGATCCAATCTGTTTGATATTCTGATAGTATTCTTTGAAAAAAAATCGAAGAAAATGCTAATTTTAGAAATTTAGCAGACAACATTTTAGCAGACGACAAATTTCCCAGCATGCAAAGGGTTAGGATCATATAGTGACAATTCCAGTAAAGTAAAATTCCAGATGATAATAATGCATATTTTGAAATAAATTTAGTTATACTTTTTGAGAATACTTCAAATTTAACACATGAACAAATGCATCCATGTAGGTACCTTTTAAGTAGAAAAATCGGCCAGAGAGTAAAAAAATCAATCCATTAGAGCTGGCTTCCAAAAGAGAATGATCATATATAATTGCTGGTCTAAATTACAGCATTCCATCAATAATAAAGACATGGATGTTTTCAATTATAGCAGTGTTTGTAATTGAAAATAATTCCTCAATTTTATGGAAGACATCAGTCTTTCTTTTTCCATCGTCTGTAAAATGGTGTAAGGTTCCGGGTACCTGTATTTTAAAAACTAATATCGCGGTGTTGCGATGCTTGAAACCTTAAAACCTTGAACAAACAGCCTAATAAAACAGAAATGTGGAGCGTCGTAAGAAAAAACCGAGCAAAATGCTGGTGCGTAAAGTGTCATCCAAGATTAGCCTGTGCAGTCCGCACAGGCTAATCAGGGACGACACTTTCCGCCTAAACTGGATTTTCGCTAAGCAGAGACATCATTTAAACAATAAATACCATAAAAGCGGAAATTGTCGTCCCCGATAAGCCTGTGCGGACTGCACAGGCTAATCTAGGATGACAATTTACGCACATGCATTATGCCAAGTTTTCTCAGAACGACACAAATGTTAATCTTCTGTGCAATAATCACACCGTATGTATACCTATTTGTGTGACTGAGTTGTACTTTAGAACATATTTCAATGAGGCTATCCTGTCTAGTTTCACTGCTATAAACAAACAATTTGAACAAAACACTGTTCCCAATTGTCAACTCAATGTGGATGAAGGAATCGTTCTAACATTCTTTGCAGGTACTTTACATGAAGACCTCGCTGGGGATTGCAGAATTATTTCAATTGAAGAAAATTGATCGGTGCTGAAAACCTGAGTTTGTGGCGTGGTACATCTGTGTAATTAATTTGGGTATCTTGTGAAGATTTTATTAAGAATGTTTTATTGTTGCTCAATAATATCAACATCTTCTGAAGATGTTTTTGTCTGCAAGAAAATAGGACGAAAAGGATATCTCGTTATACAACGCAATGGCTTCCACTTCTCTTTTGTTCAATAACGTAGCATTGTTTAAACATTTGCAATATTAATCGAACATATTCAATATAGCCTGGGATCCTTGAAGTCACGTAGCCAATGGTTATTTTCCTCTTCACTTTATGTTAGAGAATATCATCACAATAAACTTTTATCGCCGATTGTCTTTTAACAAATATTTCTTGTTCATTCTTTAAACGACACAAATAAGGGGCGGGGGAGAGAAAGATGAACAAAAAAACTCAATAATTTATTCAATTTTAATCGAAATTGTTCATATCTAATGCGCAGAAACAAGTTAAATGCTCTACTATTTAAATGTTGTATTCGCATTCGCTGATTTTCAGGTATCAGTTTTGGTGATGGGTTATTTTAGTTTATTACTCATCAAAGATAAGCGTGTTTAGGTTTTATGATAAGTATTGTACTATAAGTTTTGATAAGATCATAGATCATTAGCAATCCGGTTAGTGAAACAAGTCGGACAATTTAAATAATAGAATGTCGCTTTCGTAAGGTACATCCCACAAGTAAACATGGCTTAATAAATATACAATGTAATAATACCAGTCTACCAGTGGTATCTATAAACATGCCTCAAGTGGTAGATACAATTGCATACGTCAATTTTGTAATAACACAAAATCACAAGCACATACATTGAACAACAACATTAAAATAAAATCACTTCCTGATATCTGACAGCATAAACATATAAAACAAAAATACATTAAATACAAACAACAACCGGCTTATCACTGACACAGTTACAATCAGAATAAGTATATCAACGTTGGTTGTGTAAGCAACTCGTATTGCATTTTGGATTTAAAAAATAAGAGTTATCAGTAGCATGATTGTTTAGCATTTTAGCTTAAAGCGCTTTGCTTATAAAATAGACGAAATGGGGCTTACGGAATTCGACTCAAATAACAGTTTAAATCAGAAGTATTGTTAAACACGAATTAACAATAATGAAAAAGATTAAATGTACAAAGTAACATTAAATGAGTAGAAATTACAAAATCCAATTAGTTAAATCACAACCAAATTGAAAACAATTTGATTAGAAAATAGTGATTCAGTGTTTGTTTAAATACCGGTCACCACATTTATCCACGTGGAATTAAGAGTTGTATGTTCATGTTCCTTCATTATTGCGTCGTGTATTTTCTTTCCTTAGGTAAATTGTTAAAGCAAAGCGGATATTGATCTGAAACTCAATAAACGCGGTCATTTTGCTCTGACAATGATTTGGTCATATATTCGTGTCAGTTAGACTTAACATATTTGGATATACGATCAGTGTAAACACGCATAGTATTATCATTTAAAGCGGATGGGTGAGTTCAAAATGTGTGAATTGTTTCCATATTAAGATAAAATACCGAACGCACAATCGGAACATTTGTATTTATTCGCTGTTCATGATTTTATTTCTAAAGAAGAATGAGGTGTAGCCTGATAACTGATTTCTTAATTTCATTAATCAGCACATCATGATGTGGCTTTATACAACATACATAAGGATAATGAATAGTTAAATGTACGATTAAATTAAATATACCACTTCAATTCATTATTTTATCACTGTATATATCAGACATTTATTAATAACACTGCCTTCCATAATCACCCGATGACGGACTTCTCTCACTACCTCGCCAATTCTTATCATTATCTCCTTCAGAATGATATCTGAGTCATACAACCACCCCGTTCTCATCTCTACATGTCATGTCTCTTATCTACTCCAGATCCATCCTTTTATTGCACTTTGATAGATTATTACATTAATATTCTATGGTAAAGATCTGTCAGATCCCTGAAAGTACAGCCTTCTACGCGTGTTCGTTGTGCCACCTCCACCAGTATATCTGCCCTTCGCCTCCTGATCTCCTCCAGGATAGCATCAGAATAATCTATCTCTCCGTTCACATCTCTAGATCGCAAGGCTCTGATTCTCCACTCCAGCGCCAGCATTTCCACCTCCATTCTTCTCTTGCTGAACCATAACATCGGCTCTGGGGACGCGACCACTGCCTGTCGTATCTTCGGAATCCTCAGAATTACGCTTGGACCTTCCGCTATCATGCTTGTGATATCTGCTACCCATTTACGTTGCTGCTTGTCCTGTAAACCACTTGTTGCCATTACATTTCTTTCCGGAATCATGTAGTATGACAGATGTTGTGTGACAATAGCAGTCCTAAGTTCTCTCAGTCCGTCAAAAAGCCAGTGTAATAAACTCCGTGCATTAAACTTATTCCGTGGGTTACTCTCAGCTTGCCAAAGTACTATATTTTTAATCACGAATGATGTAACTTCTTTTTTACAAGGCCTTAGAATATCTTTGAGGAACATTTTAAGTATAACATAGACTTTTGCTTGTGTGTCATTTAGGTTTTTTACAAGTTCTGTCTCACCGGTGTTGAAACAGATCCTCCATTCCATGTACTTGTATTCACTTCCCTTAAATCCTGTCGGGGCTAAATAAGCCCCTAATGATACAACTTTCTGAACTATGTCTGGTGGTGGCCAATGACAGGGTCTGGCAGCCCATCTTTGAAGGACGCTAGGGTAGTGGCAGCGTAGTGTGGGTACTTTGTCTATGTATACAACACCTAAACCTGACCTCGGTATCGACGGCCCCGCTCGTTCATGAAACACCGCTAATGGATGTGATGATGAATTTGCCGAACATTGATCTAGGAATAAACTACTACTTAATAGAACGTCTCCATTTCCTGTATTACACAGAGCATACTCAATGGCATCAACACGTGTTGAATGCGATGTTCTCTCTTGTAACAGTCTGCAGTGTCCTGGATATACACGCGTATCCATCCTAAACACATATATGAAGTCTTGAATGGTGTGAAGATGGATACCAGCTTCCACACAGAGGATACCGTTTGCCACGAGTAATATGTCCGTGTCGCTTTCGAACAGGCAAGTCAGACCCTCTCCCTTGCTGCCAGCCGTGATCATATAATGGACGTCATTTGCACGACTAGGTCGTGCATTCTGCAGCCTATAATCCTCCCTAAACTTCTCAGCCCGAAAACGTCTGATCGCATCGCCGTATCCCAGCCGAGTCATTATAGTACAGATCTCCACGGACACGCTTTCAACATGATTCTGAAAACATAATAACAAAATCTAAATGTTAATTACCTATGAGTGTTTACTTTTATTTATACTAAAACACATCAATATACACTTTTCGGAAGTTGGTTGAATTTAAGTTTAAGATAATGTTTAGTATTTATTTGTTCAAAACTAGAGTCTTATATCTTCGGATTACCGATTTATCTGTATGTTAAATTATTAAATAATATAAGAAATAGTACGAGTTCAAATAAATGCATAAATATTTTTTGCATAAGTGTATGTGATTTAGTGTATTTAAGTATGTGTTTGAATATTACGTTTCATAAGTAGTGTAAATAGACACACAGATACACCATTTTATTATGTATACGTATAATACCTTTATTTAATTGTTAGACGTTAACAGAAATGTATATGTAATGATTGTCAAAATAATTATAATGAGACAATTAATGTTTAAAATAACGTTTAGCTTTTTCACCGAGTCTTTAATTTTATATTATAAAAACAGTGTATTATTCCCTAATAAGTATGATGGAAATGACAGTTTCGTTTGATTCATTGACGTCATTGAAACGCGCGCATGTTTGTACTCTACAGAAAAGTGGTTGGAGTGTAAAACGTAGTTCTAGATTGATAGCTTTAAAAACAGACTAGTAAGATCGTACAAATCTATTGTAATAAAACCCTGATTTGTAAAGTGGAATGCACTGTGAGTTTGAAATTTAATTCCTGTTGATTAAGGAAATTATATGCTACAATATAAATCTAGTTAAATTTGGTATATATGTGACACCAAAAAGTACAGAAATACACCCTCGATGTATCCATATTTACTTCTACTACTACTTACAGTTCCGTGTGGTCCTTCTACTAAAGTCTATATTAACATACTATTTAGTGGAAATACGGTACATATACTTTTGAAAGTTGTGCTCAGACTCACTGTTAACGAACCAAAATACAATACATAAAACTAATAAAAACATTTCAGCATTGATTAAGGTTCTTACAAACATATTTATTTTGTTATATTCCTGAAACAGGATTCAGGAAACAATTACAAAGATTTCGGTAAGACTCCGTAATGAATCTACTCCTGAACCCTTGACGTTCGTGCTAGAACAATTTATCCAGGAATAAAAATACGAAGTAGCTTTAACGTGATATAAAGCGTTGTTTTCTATCAAGGTAAGAGTTTCGTACGAGGACTTCAAAATTGTTACTATGCATTACACACATTCCCTGCGTACTAACCTGAGAGTGACGACTGTACATAATTATGTGTCTGGGTACGCTTACAGTCGTTCAAATACCTTAGAATGACGACTGTACATAAGTCTGTGTCTGGGCACGCTTACAGTCTTTCAATTACCTTAGAATGACGACTGTACATTAGTCAAGGTCTGGGCACGCTTACAGTCTTTCAAATACCTTAGAATGACGACTGCACATAATTCTGTGACTGGGCACGCTTACAGTCTTTCAAATACCTTAGAATGACGACTGTACATAATTCTGTGTCTGGGAACGCTTTCAGTTTTGGACTTAAATGAGAATGACGAGGATACGCGTTCAGTTCAAGACCTATTCGTGAGTGACAGCTGTACAGGCTACTGTGTCTGGGAGCGCGTTCACAGTCTATGACTAACCCGAGACTGATGGATGTATGTGTCTGAGAACACTGAGTCTCTGACTTACCTTAAAGTGACGACTGTACAAGCCGCTGTCTCTGGGAAAGCTTTACGTCTCTGACATACCTGAAAGTGAGGACTGTAGTGACTTCTGCATGTGTACGATTTAAGTTATTGTCTTACCCGTGAGAGATGCCTGTACAGGCTGCTTTTTCGGAGAACGCTTTCGGTATCTGACCTAGCTGAAAGTGAACACTGTACAGACTGCAGTGTGGGTATGATTTAAGTTATTGGCTTACCCGTGAGAGATGCTTGTACAGGCTGCTTTTTCTAAGAACGCTTTCTGTATCTGACTTTACTTACAGTGAACACTGTTCAGACTGCTGTGTGGGTATGATATAAGTTATTGTCTTACCCGTGAGAGATGCCTGTACAGGCTGCTTCTTCTATGAACGCTTTCTGTATCTGACTCAACTTACAGTGAACACTGTAGAGGCTGCTGTATGTGGGTATTATTTTGGTTATTGCCTTACCCATTTTGATGTCTGTTCAGGTTGCTGTTGCTGGGAATGTTTTCAGTCATTAACTTACCTGCGAGTGACGACTGTACAAACTGCTGTGTCTGGGAATACGTTCGAAATTCATCACCCTCAACATATATCTGCTGCGTAATCAAATGTTTAGACCACTCCAAAAAGTAGACATGTGTCAAACACATATTTTCAGAATGTCCTATGATAAGCTTAAATGGCTTGCGTTTTGTTTCACTGCTTTGGGTTTGATGGGTGAAGCAAAGACAGACCAAACTGATATCAATTAGTAAACAGCTTTGTACTGTACATACTGTACAAAAAAATGTACATATATTATGTCTTTCTTGTTGTTGTCAGGATTTGGTGTGCTTTAAGATGCAAAAAGCAATTTTTTGCAATATTTTCCATACATAAAAAGGCGATGTTTGCCGATAAAAATGTATCAAGCCATAGATTTTTAAATCAGATCGTTCCCGTTAAACTATATAAACTCAACTTAACCAGGCGATTTTAGTGTTGCGCCATGTACACATTCCCCATTTGAAATCGGTTCTGTTTATTAATTAGGTCAGAATTAACTAATTCCAAATCATATCACAATTAACGTTATATCTCCAATTCAAGTCAGAGATGAAGTCAATATTAAGCACTCCCTTAACTATACATTTTCTTGAAGAGAATTATAAGTTGAATGCATTTAAGAAATAAAAAGGCAGGTTTTGTGATATGTAAGAAAGAAACTGACACGTTTCAAAGTCCACGTTTTTGTTTCAACGTTTTTAACTATGTACGTTTTAGTTTATGTAACCCGACTTCGCGCAAGTTTCCCGCAAAAGTCTTCAATCTTAAAACATAACAGTTAGTTCTAAGTGAACGTCAATGCTTTCTCTTCACACATAACGAGTATCATTAAATGAAAACATGTCTTTAAGTATATCAAGATGATCTTAGGATTGCACATCTTGATGATTTAGCATACTGTAACCTTCAGTCTCTGAGTTATCCGTACTACGTGAAAGCGGCACATGCTTCTGTGTCAAGGAACACTTTCAGTCTCTGATTAACTACTATGGTGCGAATTAATAAAGAACTAAATCTGGAAACGCGTTCAGCCCCTGTCTAACATTACGGGTGCAACGGCTGCTGTGTCTAAGAGCGCTTTTAGTCCGTGTCTTACCAGTGAGATGAAATGTGTGGAAAGAAAAATGTGTCTTAAACAATTATCAAATGTTTTGATGATGAAGAAATAAACTCATTATAAGCCATGTGAGGACGAATATGAAGTGATCACATGTAGTCAGATTTGTATCTACAAATACTATTATGTGGTGTAATATACGTGCACATCATGACAAACATTTCATTCACTGGATATGCAACTTGACAGTGAAAAAGAACACAACACTACTTAAACCTTTGTTTTTAATTAAATAACTTAGAAAAGTAAATTTTCTACCTTTATTTCAAAATCAGGATATACGCCGAATATCTTTTTAAAGATATTTCTTGTTTGAAATTGTATATTGTTAATTTTTCAGGTGTTAGTGATATTGAGATACCTACCCTGGTAGTCAAAATTGACTTTTAGCAAAGTGTTTAAAGGATTGAAAGAATACAAATAAAATCCAATTTTGTTCGAAATTTGTTAAGACATTCACTCGCGTATGCGGACATATTTGCGATAGCCCTTGACCACTCGTAGCTTTTACATCGGAACTAACGGATTTGTAGCAGTAAGAATTGTATTACGAAACGCTCGGATTTTCTACGCATTTTGTAAGAACTATTACGAAAGAAAACCGTTTTATACGAACTTAATGAAACGGACACGTTATTTTCAAATGCTCTCTATTAGGTCCGCGCGGCATAGCAACTAAGTTTTACGCTACGTTCGCATTTAGAAATACGTACGTAAATTTTCGTCCGTAAAGTTACGCATTGTACAAGAAACGGTCCCGGTAACAACAAGTTAACTATAAATAACGCAAGTAGATTGATCATCATCGTCACGTGGTAAACCCAGGAATGCAAATTGCGCATGCGTAGTGAATTGTATATATTTTATATATAAAATGATCAATATACTTGCGTTATTCATAGTGTGCATATCGTTATGTCACCTATTTTCGCGATGTACTTTCGATTTCACATCGCGAAATTTTACTATCGAATATACTGAAAATATGAACTTTTTTCAAGTAATGTAATATACCAGTCGTGATATTTTAAATAATATCAACTAATAATTGTAAAAAAAAGGCATTTTAGAACTTTTCTTTTTTTCGTCATTCGTGGTTGACAGTCCCTTTAAAAGGAATACTATAGGCATATAAAATTCTGACTTAAAAGCAATGTTACACATTAAAGTATGACTTTTCAATAAGAGTACCAACATGTATACGCCACCTTGGCCTAATGGATAAGGCACCGGCCTTCTAAGCCGGGGATTGTGGGTTCGATCCCCGCCGATGGTAATTGCAATTTTATTTTATTTGCGATCTCGCCGGTAAGCGTGGGAATGGGACTATTGTTATTTTACATAACTTCAATATTAACGACTAATTACACATGATGCGATAAAACAAATAGTAATATTGGAGAACACAATTGTGTTGCGATCATGGACATCATTATTTATCTATTTGAACCAAACATGCAACATTTCAGGTCGCTCCGACGAGCAATAATGCCCCACAAAATATTTGAGTATGAAACATGGCAAGCGAACTCGCTTGCGGTTTCAGCACTTAGATTACATGGACAATGCATGCTCACATTTTGCACGTAAATCATTTAAGCCCAATTTTACAACAAATTAAGACGTGTTGAGAAAAATGGCCAACTGTTGTGTGGCTACAATGCACTGTGACAAAGAAGTGGAAAGAAAGGGTTTGGAGTCTTATTGTTAACATATGTATCGATTTTGTACCAAAACATGGTAACATGTCGTGGTATATGATTGCATTGTTCACGGTCCACTTGAGTTATAATAATGTAGTTATCTCAAATAAACTATATCCGGATAATCTAGTGATGGAAAAGTCTCGTTAAAAGGGCACGAAAGCTTGAGGTCTGAAACAACACGTAACCAATCATCTTTGCACTGCTGTTGTATATTAAGGACTAAAATCACATAAGTGTTGATGTCAACGCCTTAAGTCTAAAATAGAGTACTTAAATAAAGTATTTTTTTATTTTAGACTTTGATTTAGAATTGTGATTAGAATCTAATCATCACACACGCATTAACGAAATAACACCGCATCTTATACATTTTACAGCAGTACAGTGAAATCATATTATTATTAAAACATTATATGCATCGGTACGGAACGATATGAACCACTCTACAAGAGGGTCACCAAAGGATAATTCCTGTGAAGTTCCATTAAAATCTAGGAAAAGAGGTCATTTTAATGCCAAGTTCACGGACGACGCACGACGTACAGAGGACAAAACGGAGTCCCAAAAGCTCACCTTGTACCATTGCCATAAATAAAATACAAGAGAAACGCCGTATGGCAAGATTGTGCTATCTATGTCAATATTTTACGATCCGCATGAAATGTCCTCGGTTTGGGACCGCTAATGTTCTGTATTATTTAATATTGAGAAATCTATATTTAAAGACAATTTTAACGGAATAAGAGTCTGGCCTACCAATATTTTGCGAAGTTTATGTACATGTAACCTATATCTGAATTTTATATTTCGATATACTATTGCATATCTTTTGGTTTCTTCTATTTTCCTAAAGTGTACCACAATGAAAATATTTAGTAATTGTTTTATAGTTTTCTAAATAATATTTAGTTAAAACAGACTAGACACGTTTGTGTATTTTTTTTATGAATCAATTCAAAATGAACCATCAGCTTGAATTCGTACAATTTGTATTTATAAGCGGTTTCGGTCGAAATCCCTTATGGTGAAACAAATTCGTTAGCAAAACATTTATCTGCGTTGTTTTACGTAAGTTTATGTTGTTTTAGAACCATAATGCCTTAATCGAGCATTGATTGGCTACAAAAGACCACGTGTGACAAAAAGATGTAATCCTTGGATGTTGAAGGATATGCAATAAACCCGATCATTCTATGGATTTCAATTCTTTTATAACGCACAATGCAATAACATATCGTATGTAGTCATAACAATTATATTTATGTATTTTCCTGGATGTAAAAGTAAAAAACGCTCGTAGTAGCATATTATGTTGTAGTAAAACAAAACCAAGACAAAATGTGGGAATTGTGTATATTAAGGCTTGTGAATATACACATTTCAAATAGCTGGATTTTTGTATTAAGCTAAAATTTACAATCGGGTTTCTTTCTTCGACATAATTGTTTTGCTTTTTTATTTTGAGACCTAAGCTGTTTTGGGTATGATTGATTATCACTCTCTTAACGGAGGGCATCTAAATAAACAACGCGTGTGTCGAAGGGAGATGAATTAGTTACCATCGCATAGGAGAATAGCCTCCACAGGACCATTTCCACCACACTGAGTACCGAAATTTAGGATTGTGAACATTTCACATTTATTTCAAATATGTCTCGATTTTTCAAGTAGTTTTCTTTCTAAATTAGTAACCGGTGTCACGATTCAAACTTGATAAGGGTTTCAGTCACACGTCTGTTCCCAAAGAAAAAAGTAATTCCAGATAAAGACCAGTGTCGTTACCGATGTGTGAGGTAATCGAGTAGGTTTATTCTGGTCACAAATTGATCTACTTTATTAACCGAATAGTTCATAATATAATAATTGAATAATACAACCAACGATCCGCATGATTCTTGTCAGCAGTACAGTCGTTTTTAGATGGATTGTTTATTTTGAACATTGTTTCTATACATAATGTTATTTCATTATACTCAGCATTGCCTATCACTGCGTTCGTAATAATGGGCTGCGTGTTTCCAATTATTTTTGAGTTTGAAATAATAGACAACATAATTTGTCATTAGAACATTGTATTTGTATCTTGGCATTTATCACATATACAATATCCTTGTTTTATTAAACGTAAGGAACTTTTATTTCGCGCAAATTAGTCCCCTTCCGATGTAAACGGAGGGGACAATAGGTTTAACCCCGGTCCGTACGTCCGTCCGTCCGTAATTCCAAACTTTCTTCCACGTAAACATTAAGAAAGTGTTTAGCAAAAGTTTAACAATTTTCATAACGAATCATTTATTTCTAATGAACACGTTTCAGTACATGCTTTCGACAGATGTCCCAATAGGCCGTCTAGCCGATGATACTGGGTATGTTAACTTGTCCCGTTCCTGCAAAGCCCGTGAGGTCCATTTCCGTGAGACGATTCTTGGAACCCCAGTTTGCAAGGATGTTGTTGATATCACCAAAGTGAGCAGTTACAGACGTCCCGGACCCAGCACCTCCGTACGTAAACATGAACATTAGAACGAGCTCGTTCTTTACCACGAGAAAAACGGAACTTCCGCTATCGCCCACGATTTTGTCTTCGTAAAAGAGGTGCCGAATGGACGACGTTTCCGGAACTATCAGCCCTACCATGTTTCCACTCTCATACTGCAAGTCAGCCACTAAAGCCTTCTCTTCAAAATCTGTGCCCATCGCTGGTACTTTGTGAAATGGAGGTTGAATTGTGGTAAGGTTTCTTGGCATGACCTTTGAGAAAGATATGGTACTCGGCACATCGCTGTCAAGTTCGCCAACAACCATGTCATAACCGCTTAAGTACTGCGATCCATTGACAGGGACCCCCTGTGCTCGAGTGATTTTACGATCCACGACGTTGTTATGGCGATCAACAAATCTACAATCATGGTACTTTATAACGTTGGCTCAGAATTTTTGTTTACAATATGTAATGCGAAAAGTAGGACCAAGAGCAATTACAGAATTGTCCGATATTACCATGGCGTAAATACATTTTTTTATTCTATAACATTAAAAGATATATATATTCTTATTAGGACACCATATACGCTATATTTATTGGAATGGAAATTAATATCCTTATCTCTATATATTTAGCGATAGTCATCAAAAGCTGATTAAAAAGAAAAATAAATTGTGCAATTATTATTGTTTTGCGGGCAATGCATTTTATATGAATTGGTGTAAATATCTCCTAAACATTTTTTTTAGAAAATATACTTTTCAATAAAACTTATAATTATTAATTAGCGCACCGCATGTTGAAAGGTTTGCATTTATTAAAAGGACAAATAATGCCGTAATTATTAGATTATGAAATACTCAATATTTAACAGTGTGACACGTGTACGCTATCCTTAACTCGTATTATATAGTGTGTTTTATGTGTAGTAATAGAACGAGATTGCCTTTCAAACCTGAGTGTTGTGTTGATTGCTATACTGTAGTGACGCACCCATAGCGCGTGCCTTGGGCTTATCAGCACTCCAGCTTACCTGTCGCCACTGTCACTGTTCCACGGTGAAATGGAGGTCAAGTCAAGTGGGTAGGCCCAGCATTTTGTGTTCCGAACATAACTATTTTGAGCATGATCCTGTTTTGTAAATATCTTCTTCATTTCGTCCACCGTCACACCCGACCGATTAGCTGCGTGAAGGAGGTCATCTATCCCGTGTTGTGCTGCGGCGAAGAAGTGTGTCTCGAATCGAATGGGATACATCAGTGATTTCGGTGTGAGGACATACACCTTGAAACGCATATGTTATACTTTTCACACTCTAATCAGTTTCCAAATATTGTCCTGAACATGGATTTGAAAAGCATTTTGGTTTTTCAATTTTACAGTTGTAATGAGTGGTTTATCAATAAGGAAATCGTATCAATATTTACTTCGAAATATTAAATTTAAATGCTTTGCTCGGTTACTGTTCACTGTTTACAAGCAGCCTTAGTGAAAAGTACGACACTACTCACTACTATAACATATATTCAAAAGATACATTGTAGGTAAAGCATAGGGAATGTCGTTAAAATAACATCTTCAATACAAAAGAATATGTAGTTTAGCAAAACCTTTCGTTATATTTTTTACTTCAGTTATTTTCAACTCTAATAACAATGTTCAATGACAGAAATATTCCAAATCTATTTGCATACTATTGTTCTATTTACTTGACGAAACGTTTAATATTGTATTTAAGTATGATTGAATGAGGCTCTACCTGAAAACCCCAAATAAGTTTAGGGTCGACACTAAAAATATTGTGGAAAGATTTTCATTATTTGAAACGTATGTGTCGGTTATAAGTGTTATCGAAAAGATATCATATGATAAATCGATTCTAAACGTTTTGAAGTGAAGTACGATCCTGGTCTTAAACAAATTTTAACAATTAAAGTGCCAGTATGTGTAGTCGCCTCGAAATTACTTGGGGCATGTGTTTGGGCACGTGCTGTTGTGAGCACGATCGGATGTAGTACATCAACTATTTGGAGGGTTGTGAGGCATGATTGATTCGTAGTATTCCGGATGTGCGTTGCCTGTAGTTGATGTGCGCAAATATGGTCAAATATTTCACACCTGAAATATTAAAAATAAAGGGTAAAAACCTTCTTATGTCACGCATCTTTTACGGTGTATATTTCTTACGAGTACATTTTTGTGGTTTCTAAGACTTTATATGATTAAGAAATAAAACACGATCAAGATACATGACCTTTGCAAATATATTCCCGTTTTTCGAATTGGGCGACTTTGTGGAATGCTGATGTGACATAAACAAATAACTAATATTAGTCATACCAGCTATATGCGACATTATTGTGACAAATGTATTTGACTGTTTGCTGCTGTGGAGCCTGACCGCTATGACACAGCTTCTGGTTCGAGTCGTTGCACGTGTTTGCTATGGTAACCACGCTGGCTGATTTGCATACTTGCACTGAAATGTTATCATCGTATATACATGCGGAATGTCAGCTCTATGACTATTGAATTGGACGGCAATACGTTCACTTATAACGTGTTAATGAGTTTTCATATTATTTTTTTTTTAAAGCCGATATAAATTACAAAAAGCATATAATGTATGCTGAAAAAAAACAACATGGCGGAATTAATGTAAACAAGTTACGAGTGTTACATTGTTTAACGTTGCTGTTTAACATATACCAACTTTTTAGTCAACGGTTTCGCATATGTCTGAATTTCGATACGCACTTTAGAGTCAAATGTAACTAACGTATCGGGTATTCAAAAGAACAGTAACATTAAAGACAAGTAAATCATAATTAATTACGGGACTAACTACGCAAATACATTAAACGGAAGTTCGCTTACCTAAGTGAATTGTCGATTAAGCTTGATAAATCTGTTTCAGATGTTGTAGAAGAGACTAAAATAATATGTTTATAATTTGCACAATAACATAAGGAGGATTTGATGAAATATGCATTTCAAAGTTTGTGCTTTCACGTTGTAGCTGTAACAGATTAATAAAAAACAACCTAGACCAGTTTTCTTGAATATTACTGCGAACATATTTAAAACATGCATATTGGTAATACATACGTAGTCGATCCCATTGAAAACTATTTGAAACAAATGCTCTAATTGTATCTAACATTAATTTGGCTTCAGTAATAATTGCAACCATTGAACAGAAGCAGTTTTTTTCCCGAGGAAGCACGAATAAACTACGAAATATTGTTATTGGTTTTTATTTCTAACAGTTATTGAGTTGCTATTCGTTTAATTATAACCCAACACTAGGTTAATTTTGCTAAACAATTTGGTTGAGTATAACTAACGCCAAAAATAATATGAGTCACACTCTGGGAAAACGGTGCTACATTTCATTAGCCCTATTGTACGTTTTATTTTTGAATTTCTCAAATCTTTTGTAAAAATTGATAAAAATCGATTGGAGGAAATAAAATCTAGATATCGTCTCTAAACTCTGGAAACACGCATTAACCTCAGTGCATGGTGACAACAAAACAAGCATTAAATAGATCTTTATTCATAAATTATCTAACATTTTGTCAATTGTTAAATGTGGAGCAAAGGAACATACTTGTAGATTATCCATCTTTCTCATAATAAGGTCGTTCTGTGAAACTTGGCAAAATGCATGTGCATGAAGTGTCGTCCCGTTTCAGCCTGTTCAGTCTACCCAGGTACGACACTTTCCGCCTAAACATTATTTTCGGTTAGAAGACACTTTCTTTAAACGAATTATTCTTTAAACGCAGAACGAGTCGTCGCTGATAACCATGTGCCCACAGTTTTATCTAGGATGAAAATTAACGCACAAGCATACAGGACAGTTATCCCATAACAATGCTTAAATGAAGTTAATAAATCTCCCCAAATCACTTGACAGAAACAGAATAGCCTGTTCAGTCCTCAGAGGCTAATCCGGGACAAAACTTTCCGCATAAACTGGATTTTTGCAAAGACTTCTATTTAACAAAAAATATGATAAAAGCGGTAAGTGACGTCTCTGATAAGTCTGCACGGACTGCACATTACGTAAACGCATTTAACCCCGTTTTTGCAGAGCGAGGCTCATATACGAACGAACGACATATTAACACAAATGCAACGGTTCCCTATTTATCATGTTTCCTCATAACCTAGAGCATTTTTTTCATGTTTATTAACTGCAAAAAAACATGATTTTAATTCTTGTCGATTGAAAAAAAAAACAATCGCAATTAAATCAAGGAAATCATGCAACACTTAAGTTTCGGATAAAACATTTGCGTGTGAACAAAGAAATTGACGCTGTTCAGTTAACAATTTCATAGATTGAAAGCTAGTTTTCAAATCCCATGTTAACAAAATATTACTGAAATCAGTAAAACACACACTTCCTAATATAGTAATATGGATGTAGATTAAATGAACACAGTTTGTTGACAAAACTTCCATCCCATATAGCTGTCAGTCAGACACTCTGAATGCTGTCAAAGCAAATATTATTTCAATTTCATTTACTTCTTTACTGTGTTTGAAGTTTCAAGGAAATCAAAGATTGCCACATCGTTAATGTCTAATTGGGAAACATGAATGTATAATAAATGGTCACTATGAACAATTTTTCAAGTATATTAAAGTTGTAGTGCATAATGAACGAAAAAGACGAACAAGTTACTCTAAGTTAACATTGTACAGACAAATGTATTCAGCAATCCTTAGACATCTGCTAGCTAAGTGTAAAAGACAGTGCCAATGTTATTGCTTCTAACGATGTATACAAATCAGTGAACTATAATGATAACAATTGTGTGTACAGTAATACTCAAGTACCTATTTTCATAGAGAGGGGAAAGGGGAAGGGGAACCTAACACATGGATGTTTTATTTTATTTTTTTAAATCACAAATATATAAAAGTCAGTCAACAACTAATACTTAGCAACATCTAGTGGTGATTGTTATCGAGTATTTCTAAAAGTGTTATAATAATAGAAAATAGCTCTTTAACCAGAGAGGGTTATTCATATGACAGAAGAACAATACTTCTTCATGTATATAGTCACCTGATAGTATTGTCTAGTTAAGTATGTGTTTAAGACTTCAATTAGTTTCAGTTGAACCCTACTTTAAAGCAGAATCGGTCGTGTCGTGTCGGTTTAAAAAGTTTCACGAATCACAGAAATGACACCTGAATTGATTGGATGCGCTCTGATCTGCAGATCCGCGCACAAATCAACCTCCTGGGCTCATTAATTTTGCCTCTAGATTTGTACTTAGGTTTTTCAAAGATTTGATATAGCGACAAACCGTTTAGACGGATGTGACGCAGATTCCAACTCAGCACAGGTACTGTCACCATAAACATTGTTAGCAATTTTCATCAATATTAAAATAATTAGGTGGCCTTAAGAATGGTAAAGAGCTTAACGTTGATTACAGACAACATACAATTTTATTTGAACAATACATCCAGAAGGCCAAAAGCCCAAGTGGACAAATTAAGCGTACAGTGTTTACAAGGTCAATAGTCATGATCATACAAAGTATTAATACGTTCAGATGCAACAATACATATATTAATACATATTTTTACTGTTTTAATATTTATCGATAGTATATTTATAATCAAATATGTGTAACTTCGTATCCTTGTGATAAAGCTAATTAAGTAAAACAACATATCAAATATACTGTTGTGTTTTACATATATTGGGTCAAACTCTGGATAATTGTTGTAATAATAATAATACGTTCTACTTAACCAAATAACACAATATTAATCGCTGTAATTAAATTCATTACAATTAGTAAACTACATGGAGCACATACGACGTCGGAAATAGACTGACCACACTAGATTACCATGAACACTTTTGGCTCATGTGAGCTTAATATAGTTTGACCATAAACCTACCGGGAAAATGTCGACCCGTCAAAAGACATACACTTTACACTTTCCCTCCGGCAAGGAGATTGTTTAAGAAACATAATTATATTGTAATGAACTAGTGGATAGTAATACCATATGTTCTCTGTTACTAGAACTGAACATATTTGATTGTAAAATGAAAGAAAAATGATCATGTACATTTCACTTAGGAAATGAAAGTTTGATGTACCGGCTTTCTTAAAGTTGCTTATTTGCAACAAGCTTGTTTGAGTGATACATACACATACATAATTAAAAGTGAAATGCAGACATGAGGAGATAAGGAGTTACATAATAAATTTGAAGAAGAGCGTTGAAAACATAAGAAACAAGAGGTTCAGGATGGACCTTAAGCGTTCACCTGAGTTCATTAACACCCATTGTTGAACGTACGAACTGTGTACGAAAACAATAAAATAGACTTAAATGAACATGACATGTGTCCATGGAGGCCCCCACATACCATATACTCAAGATTTTGTTTATGTCAAACAAGCACTGCTTATGGCCACATTCGACTTCTGACCACTCAGTTTGATTGAACTTTGATGTAATGAGAGGTGATACACGACAAACTCAGTCTCCTCATCGTAATCATTTGAATGATGAATGAATAAATTACAGCCTTGATAAGCTGTTTAATAGCAAAATTCGACCTTTAACATTTAAGTGTGACCCTGACCTCTGCGGTAGGGTAACAGGTTATAATCGCGTTAAATCGTGGCAACTATTATGATTGACCAAGTAACACCCCCAAAAAACAATTCGAAGGCCATATTTTACCTCTGAAATGTGATCTTGACAATTTAAATAGGTAGAGGAGTTTAACTTGTGACACGTCACCTTATGGTGAATTGCATTAGTATCAAGTTATTTGAAATCCATCAATATATGGCAAGGTTTTACTGAGACAGGAATTTAACAGCTGTTTTATGGCCAAATCTGATTGTGACCGCTAAGTGTGACCTTTACCTCTGAAAAAGGGGGACAGTTGTTGCACACGATTGCGGTTAATTGTGGTAAGTTATCTTAAAAAACAGCGCACGACGCCAGACGCCGGACATACATTGATCGAATTAGCTCACAATAAGCACTAAACTTAGAAAGCGGTTAACACAAATACATGAAACATCGTTTGGTATAATACCGTAAAATTGTAAAACAGAATTATTTTATTTACAAAAATGCGGAGGTTTTTTATAAGAGGATATCCTTTGCAGGTAAGCCCCTCTACATTGCTGCAAGCTTGGATTTATCTTACATCACTAGGTCGTGCATGCTCCCTGTATTGCTCCACCCGCAATCGTTTCATCTCCTCGCCGTATCGAAGTCGAGCAATGGACACACTTTCAACATGANTATATATATATATATATATATATATATATATATATGTTAATTAACGATCAATATTTCATTCTATTTGAAATATAAACACATCAAAGTTCACTTTCCGGACATCAATTGAAATATAGTTTCGGATAATGTTTAGTTTTCAATTTATGTATAAATAGATTGTTATTTCTGTAATATACGATTTAACTGTTTGTTGAATTATCAAATAATACAAGTCAGAAATAGTACGAGTACAAATAAATGTATACATCATTTGTATGTGTATTTAATTTTGTATATTGTATTAAGTTTCATGAGTGGTTTTGGTATGCACTCAGACAAACAATTGTTGTATGGATACTAACAAAACAAATATTGATTTTTTTTATAAATTAACAGTAATGTAGATGTAATAATTATCTTCATTATTATAATGAGGCGAACAATTGTTTTGATTTTTCTTTGATTCAGTAACATCATTACATTTAGCATGTGTTTATACTGTGCTGAAAGGTGAAAAGAGTAAAATCTAAACAGACTCGTAAGATCGCATTAAACTCAAAGTTATAAAAACATGATTTGTAAAGCGGCAGTTTGAAATGCAATTCCGAATGATTCTTGACAGTATTTTGTACAATATAAACAATATATCTAGTTTAATATAGTATAACATACGTGGCATATTATAAACAAAAAAGTTCAGATAGTAACTCTCGATGTTTCCATATTTTATGGATTCAAATGTTAGCTCAGTGCGTTCTTACTACTAAAGGCAATATGGCCATACTATTTAGGTGACATTTGGTAAAGCAACATTTTAAAACTGTTCCCAGTCTCAATTTTAACGGGGCGAAATACAATATATCACACTAATAAAAAACATGTACAGTATAATACATATTGCTTACAATCATATGTATTGTCTTATGTTCCTGAAACAGGATTAAGGGAACCATAAAAGGGATTTCGGTAAGTCTACATATTATATCTAGAATTGAACCCTTTACCTTCGTGCTTGAACAATTAATCCATACCGTTAAATAATTAATAACTTTAACAAGATATAAAAAGTAAGTTGATTGTTTTATATCAAGGTAAGAGTCTCTAACGAGAACTGCAAAACGGTTACTATGCATCCAAATATTCCCTGCATACTAACCTCAGAGTGACTTCTTTTGTGTCTGTAGACGCTTTCTATTCGACTTTCCAGTGAGTGACGCTGTACATGCGGTTTTGTCTGGGATCGCGTTAAATTCAATGACTTACCCGAAAGTGACGGCTGTACAGGCTGCCGTATCTGACAACTCGTGTTTGATTCAAAACTTACCCTTAACTGACGGCTGCAAAGTCGGTTTTGTCTGGAAAAGCTTTCACTTCAAGACTTATCCGTGAGCGACGGCTGTCAAGGCGTCTGTGTCTTGTAACGCGTTAAATTCAAGACTTACCTGTGAGTGACGGCTGTACATGATGCTGTGTCTGAGAACGCCTTCATTCTATGACTGACCTGAGAGTGACGACTGTACATCTTCTGTGTCTGGGTAAACACAGTCTATGACTTACCGGACAGTCCCGACGGCACAAGCTGATGTGTAATCTTTAAGTCTCTGATTTACCAGATCGTTACGAATATACAGACTGCTGTGTCTGGAAACAAAAAGTCTCTGACTTACCTGAGAGTGACGACTGTCCTGGATGGAAAGCTTACAGTCTGTGAATTACCTGCTGAGAGTGACAAATGTTTGTTTTCTGTGTCTGAAAACATTTAGTCTCTGTTTTATCTGAAAGTGACAACTGCACAAGGCTGCTGTGTCTGAGAACTCTATCGGTTTCTGCAGTAACCGAGAGTGACGCCTGTACATGCTGACTTGTTTGTGAATGAGTTCAGCCCCTGTCTTACCTGAGAGTGTCGACTGTACAGTCTGTTTTGTTTTGGTGCGCTTTCTCTCTGTAACATACCCTACTGTTCAGAATGGTCAAGCTGTTGTGTCTGGGAAATATTACCATTCTCTGACTTACTGGAGAATATCGACTGTACAGGCTGCCGTTACTGTGACGCTTTCAGTCTGTGTCAATCCGACAGTTACAACCTGACAGGCTTCTTTGTGTGGGAACGCTTCCATTCTCTGACTTACCGGAAAGTGATTACTGAACAGGCGGATGTGTCTGGGAACGCTTTCAGTTTGTGACATAACTTAGAGTTATGACTGTACAGGTTGCCTTGTCTGGGAACGCGTTCAGTCTTTCAGTCTGTGATATACCCGAGACTAACAACTGTACAGGCTGCTATGTCTAGTTCAGCTTTCAGTCTGTGATATACCCGAGACTTACAACTGTAAATCTGACTTCAATGTGTCACGGAACGCTTTCAGTTTCTAACTTACCAGAATGTTACAACCGTACGGGCTGTGTCTGGGAACGCTTTCAGTTTCTTACTTACCGAAGAGTAACAACTGTTCACGCCGCTTTGTCCGGGACGCTTTCAGTCTCTTACTTACCCGAGAGTGATGACTGTACAGGCTGCTTGTCTGGAGAAAGTTTCCGTCTTTGACTAACCGGAGAATTACGATTGTACAGGCTGTTTGATCTGGACACATTTTCAGTCTCTTACTTACCCGAGAGTGACGACTGTAGAGGCTGCTTGTCTTTGACTAACCGGAGAATTTAGATTGAACAGGCTGCTTGATCTGGGCACGTTTTCAGTCTCTTACTTACCTGAGACTGAAGACTGTACAGGCTGCTTGTCTGGGGACAGTTGCTGTCTTTGACTAACCGGAGAATTACGATTGTACAGGCTGTTCGATCTGGGCACGTTTTCAGTCTCTTACTTACCCGAGAGTGACGACGGTACAGGCTGCTTTGTCTTTGAACGTTTTAATTCTCTGACATACCAGAAAGTTACGACTGTAAATGCTGCTGTGTCTGGGAACGCTTTCAGTGTCTGACATTTCACGATCGGAGCCGCCCTCTGCAATATTCAGTCGCCTGTGTGTATACTTCTTTTTGATCATTTAAATATACCGATCATAGAAGATAGTTAACATTTGAGATTGAAATTGAGATTGAATACAAACATTCGTAAAAGATTACAGACGGCACTAACCGAACAGATTAGCATCGGTCATGTGTACTTTTGGTGATAGGTAAAAGAATCCAAACGTTCGCGAATAAGTCGATAGTGTCTAAATAGTGCTTTCAATACCTTGACTATACAAAGCGATTTGCAAAACAAAAAATGAAATTCCCCAGTCAGTTTTGTATTTTTAAATTGTTTACTAAACCTTATTAAACTAGAAATATGCTATGGTTATTTATAGTGACTAATGTTTGTGATTTTCATGGTTTACGTATTATCCATTTTTAGAAGAGACCAATTCGGTGACTCGTTGTTAATTAAATATGTGTACGTTCAGTAGACACTGTTGCACGAAATATATTAAATAATAAATGTATATTGGTTTCATTTTCTAAAATTGTTGATAATATATGAAATGTTGTGGTATGTTGGTGCAATGGTTTGTGTTTCTTTTTTGCAAGCGTAATGCTATACAATGTTTTGTTAATAAAGATATCCTAAGAAACACTCTGTTGCCATTAGTTCTTTAAATAAATGTCGAATAAATAATTACATGCAAAACAAATAATACGTTATAAGTTAATACCATCTATAGTACATATAAGTTGATATCTTATTTTGTGTCTTGTTGTTCTCAGACAACTTTATGTGAAATGTGTATTTATCTCAAACAAGAGTTCAGTAGCCCAATTTTACTTTTGTTTTATTTTTGGAGTTCTAAATATGAAGAAGTGAAACTCCAGAAGCTGCAGCATTATTGCAATTTTATCATACACTCCTCTGTGGTCCTTTATTTATGGCAAGGAACCAATTGCCAAAACGGTACAGTACGGCACAAAACGAAACAACATATACACATAGTAGAATAACGCTGGGGTCACCGCCTTGGAACGGTCAATGCTAAGCATTGGGGGTTTAAACCAGTTAATGAGCGCTCAACCTCACACTTGGCCCAGCAATATTCATGATACATATAAGTGTAAATAAAATTTAACCTCATAGCATTGCAACTCAAATTAAACAGTAATAAAAGGGAATTAAAACGCATTCAATTTAATTACTATTTTATTACTCAATGGTTGAAAGGAGACCAGAGCAACAGAGTTACAACTTTTTGAGGCACGATGAAATGAAATTACTAACACGCATCAACTACATCCCTTCTTTATACAAAAAAAGATTTCAGAATATAGCATCATATAGTTAATATTTCAGATCATCATCGCGCACCTACAGGAAGAAGCAGCAATATTGGGTGTAAAAGATCCAAATTACCTACTAGATTGTTTATGTGACTAATTCGAAATAAATAAAACGAAGCTTTAAAATAAATTGATCAAGAAACTACCATCAGAGAAAAAATAATTATGAATAAAGTTGACCGATATAAACTGGAGTACATGTACCTATCATGTAGCTAAAACAGTGTCGGTTGTTCGTATCGATGACGTATTTAGGAGGAAAGACACGATGACGTCACCAGTAACAAAATTAAGCATTATTAAAGGGACTGTACTAAATAATCGAATTATCAACGAAATTAAATATTTTTAAAGTGACTGTACTGTATACTAGACTTACTAATAAAACCAGCTATGCTTATCAAACAATATAGAAGCAAACATATAAAATTGTCATTACATTAATTATCCCAAATTTTAAGAGAAAAAAGATATAGTGAATCAAAAACTAACAAGCATGTGTTTTTTAGTACATCAGTATCATATCCCTTTGATAAAAAGGAGCTAATTAAATTAAAAAGTGTATTACTAGCATTTGCTTTAAGATATTTACATTTGCGAACACGCTTCAAAACATCTCCATAAAATGATGGTTGTGAAATTCCATTAGTTAAATGCCATTTTAAAGGAACATTATATTTTGAAATTAAATCACTATATTTAGAGTGAAATTTAGCGAATTTACGCCAAAGGTTATGATACAAAAAACCTTGTTTTAACAATTTCTTAGTTAATAAACGATTACGATCATTAAAATCTTTAACACAAGAACATGCTCTAGCGTATCGTACCAACTGCGAAATGTAAATACCATAGGAAGGACCTTTAGGGATGTTACCATCTAGGAAAGGAAAATTCACAATTTCAAAGTTAAAGTCGTCCCGTTTGTCGTATAAACTTGTTTTTATCATATTATTATTAATAGTTAGATGTAAGTCTAAAAATGCAGCATCTATATTTGATTGACACGATTTATTTAAGACTAGTTCTTTTGGATAGATATTGTGAATAAATTGTTCAAAGTATGGATTATCTAAGTTCAGTATGTCATCAATGTATCTACTTGTTAGGTTAAAACGTTGAATCAAATCTAGTTGTTTAGTTTTTGATAATTCTAACATAAAATCCCTTTCATAACAATATAAAAATAGATCAGCAATAAGCAGGGCACAATTAGTACCCATAGGAACACCGATAATTTGTTGAAATATTTTACCATTAAATTCAACAAACAAGTTATCCAGAAGAAAAGTAAGTGCTTCACAAAAGTCAAGACAAGTCCAGATGATGTATTTATCCAATATCTGATTAGTAAAAAAAGATATTTTAGAGTTTAAAGCAAGAAAAGAACACTTCTCTCTTGCAAATGTTTTTTCAATCAGTGAAATGAGTTTTTTTGTAAGAAATAATACAAATATATGGGAGGAAATACAATGAAAATATCGTCTTCAAATTCTTGCTTTTAGAAAAACTCAATAACCTCAGTTCAAGGCGAGAACAATTAAATACGTATAAAGTAGTATCTGTATGCATAATTTATATAACGATTTGAAAAGTCAATTGTTAGATGTGGAGCAAAAACATAAACTTGTTGATTCTCCATCGTTCTCATGTTATGTTAAGGTGAGTCTCGTTCTATAAAACCGGGCTAAACGCATGTCCGTGAAGTGCCGCCTCATTTTAGCCTGTTCAGTCGACATAGTCTAATCAGGGATGAAACTTTCCGCCTAAACTTGATTTTTTGTTAGAAGAGACTTACTTTAAACATAAAATTATATAAAAGCGAAACATGTCGTCCCTAATTAGCCTGTGTGGAGGACAATTTACGCACAAGCATTAAGCCAAGTCCTCCCATAACGAGGCTTAAATAAGGTTAATAAATATCCCCAAATTACTTGACTAAAAAGGGATTCGCCTGTTCAGTCCCAAGAGACTAATCAAGGACGAAACTTTCCGCAAAAACTAGGGTTTGGCCAAGACTTCTATTCAACGGTTTTCTTTTTATCATATGTCCTCATAACCTAGCTCAGTTGTTCATGTTTATACACTGCAGACAGCATGATTTTCATTTTTTTGTCGATTGAAAAACAAACTATCGCAATTAAATCCAGGGAAACATGAATCACTTGAGTTTCGTCTAATACATCAGAGTGTGAACAAAGAAAATGACGCTTATAGATGGATCGTTCACTATTCGACGATTCGTATAACTACTTACATGTACTTCTAGACTTTCTATTATTGAATGCATAGAAGAACAAGTTTTCTGTACATTATTTCTCACTAAAAAAGAAGACAAAATAAAGCTTCGAGGTTTTAAACAAATAGTACCACATTGAGTGAAAAGGATGGGAAAAGTGTGCACATGCATTAATTTGTATTGGAGAAAATACAATTGTTGTAAACAATTTTAATGATTGTGTAATAAACACGTGTATATCTAGTGTCGCTGCATGTAAGCCATTATTATATTTTGTTTCAGATGCGCAATTTGATTCCTGACAATATCACGCTCATGGCAGAGAAGGACAAAACAACCATTTGTTTTTTTTGTACATACAAAAACGTGACGCCAGTTTTTATCTAATATGTAATTGAATCCGTTCTGGTATAAACTTGGCGTAATGCATTTGCGTTAAGTGTCGTCTTCCTTTAAACGAAAGATACCATAAACGAGGAAAGTGTCGTCACTGGGATAATTTAAGTGTATGCATTCATCCCAGTTTTCCCAGAACGAGGCTTAATTGAATATTTTCCCTCCCATACGCATATCTCAATTGAGATAATTATCCAGCAAAAAGTTATCAAGAAAGCGTTATTAATTCTCTCGAATTGTGGGGTACTGTGGTTTTAAGAATGACTGCTAATTAAAAAAACAGGTTATAACTTACAGTGTAAATAATGTCAAAATACGTATGGATTATATTTATATTTCCTTTTAAGTATCTTGTTATTTGTACCCTAGGGTTTTGTTTTTCAGCCCTTAATTATGTATTCTGCTTGCCCATGGAGACCGTGGCGAACGTGGTCTGGGCCTCGAAAAAAACAAATAAAACGTTATTTATAAAGATATTTATAGCTTTAAATATTACAATCATTTTAAATACAGTCAAATAAACTGTTTCGGTTTTTAGCAATTCCGAAACACCTTTAAAATGTACACTAATGTGCATTCTTGTTATGCATACAACCATTTGAATATGCAATTTAAATATTCATTTTTTTTTATTTCAAACATTTCCAAATTTTGTTAAAATTGTACATGAGCTGAGCTGGATAATTTTGCGTAATAAAATATGTACATGGAATTTGATATATACTCTTTTTTTTAGTCTTTGTAATTACAACACTCGCGAAATGAAAGCGCTCAACTAGAAATGCTAACATAATGACGTATAAATCAGACTGATCTTAGAGTTAAGAGTTTATTTCCTATATACAAACAAACAGAATGTAAAATATGAATCAAAATTATACTTAAACTAAAGCAATTTATGTAGCATCTTAATTAAATACGATACAATGGGAATAATAACAAATTATGCTATTATCATCTTGTCGTTTTATATGGCAAATAGCGACCAAATACCCTTGTGCCGATTAACATGAAGCCCAAAACAATGTAATTATACTGAAAACATCAAAACAAGAGATAAGCAGGTTAATTTAATTACAGTTAAATTACTCTTTCGTTCAATACTAATTTCAATCTTATAGGGCACTATGAAATGAATTTCATACAAGTATCAGAAGAGCCCCTTCATGCTCAGAACTCAGCATCATATAGTACACATTTACGATCATTTAATAAACCTGAGAAATATTCCACAATACATTATAAACAATTCATAATAGCATTGCTTTGGAACACATGACTATATGTAAAACGGCTAACCACGATTTGAGTCATTGTTTTTTTTAATAAAAACGTTGAACTAATGTCAATGTATAAACAATTAACTGATATCAGAAAAAAACATCAACATATTAGTTAAAAAATACTTTTTCGTTTCAATTTAGTTACCATTTTGTACAAATGCACTAAGAATTGTGTGTATTTTTTAACGAATACACATGAAACAAGTGTACTCATGTTGCACGGAAATGTATAACTACGTTTTCAAGATACTAGATGAAGTTTGGTTTTTGTTCTGTGTACATATTTTAAGATATTTAGAGAAATTTCACTAAAAATCATATCTCAACAATTTTCTTGAAAGCATAAACAATCTAACCGCCAAAGCCCAGCTTGTATAAATAATGCATTTCGTTGGTATTAAGAAACGTATGCACCATAATCAAATTAAATAACTAAATAGGATACAATATAAAGGAGTTTTAATTTTTAATTTAAAAATATTAGTAACACAACTAAGTCAATTACAAGTATCGTCTACGATATAATATTTACAAATAATTAATATATAAAACATAAGCATATACTGTGGGAACATTGAGTATAATAAAGAATAAATGTATGAAGTACAATTAACAATATAAAATCGATGTTTACATAAAAAAAAAAACGCAATATGAAACATATCTATAGAGGTCACAAGGGCATGATTATGCATACATCACAACACAATACATAACGACGTTTAAAGTAGGGAAAGCGCAATGAAACATTGTGCACTAATTTGAACTAAAGAATTAGCTGAATGCTAGGCTGTCATTACGATCATTATGTTTATTAGAACCCAATATAGAGGCAACAATTACCCAAAAATACCCACATCATTGATTGCAATCAACTACACAGATTTTTTTAAACATAACTGGTTTAACTGAATACTTTTCATCCATATTGCATCATGAGTGTTTCCTTCTCAAAACCGTGTCAACCAACAAAATCAAAAACGCAAGAAAGTAATAAATTAAGGCTAATTATTGGCCGCGATTTTAACACGAAATCGATTTTATTAAGAGCCGGCAATTGGGTCAAATTACAATCGTTGTCGGTTACATGTTTGTCGAGAACTGAAGAAGACAATCATATCTATATTTAATAAAACAAATGACAATACAACAATTATTTCGAACATGTCGCAAATGTAAAATTAAACAAAGGCACATTCCTCTTGTGGTAAAAAAAAGGAGAGCAAACATTAAACAGAACCAAGAACGCACGTCTTATATAAATAATAAACAGAGACAAAAGATTCCGCGAAATAACTCATAAATGGATGATTTTTAGTTGAATCTCCCTTGTCATAAGTAAAATTCTCGTCTTTATTTTTTTATCATTTTATAAAACAATAATAACATGTTTTTTTTTAAAGAAGTAAATGATAAGAAGTTTTGACACGTGGACCATAAACATAATTACTCTGGCTGTCAATCCGCCAATAATAGCAACAACGACAACAGCCCATAGCACGTATATCATATTAAACAACATTCGAGTACATTCACCCAAAGAATGAGAATAAATGTACAATCAAAGAGCATTTCAGCAATAATGACTGCATCTATGCAACATCTTTATTATAATTTTGTGATAAAAAACAAATCGTGTATCCGTTCGACACCATACATGCAAGGTTTTCTCATAAGATATATGTTATTTTCAAACCATGACATATCATACGCTTAATGCTCCTTTAAATTAAAATATCAAAGTAAATACAACAATACAGTGCATTGGGAACTGACAAACGCTTAGCCCAGTCAACGAAAACGCAAACTTGCTTAAAACACATTCGTAGCAGAACTCCGGTCCAGTGCACTTTGAAACATCACTATACCGTTAAAGCAAATTGACCATTTTACGTCCAGAGACAAAATATAAACGACAAACATGATTTTTGCATGGACTACTACCGTTATCAAAGTCGATAAAACGTATCAATTTCAGATGTCGCCTTATGACTTTAAATTTGAATAAAATGAAAAAAACTACTGTACAACAAATTTAGAAATTATACGTAGATATTACATATTTGTTTACATTGTTACATAGTCGAAACAAATTGATATAGTACAAAATGTAAATGCTTTACCAAATTTTTTATAGACTGACCTAAAAAAAAACTTTCCAAGACATGACAATATTAAGAACAATTCTTCATGAAAAATGCAGGGCTTTTGAAACAATGACATTCCCAAAGCCAGTTTATTTTTATGAACCTAATCACAAATGCAAATATATGTGTTTTCATTTAAATATACAGCAAATTGTATAATTTATCAATAAATACACTGTTATTATATTTTTATAACATGACGCGCACTATCCATAATGAAAATAAATACAAATTATATTCGATTATAAATGGATGTTTTAATGCAATAAAGTAATATTTCAATGTTGTTAAGCGCATTTAAATACCACATCCAAAATCATCTAATAATTCCTTACAAACACCTTTGTTAAATTTATTATTTTTATTTTACAAGAAATATGTAAACAAAAATATATGTTAATAACTTTTATTTTGTACAATATCAAATTATGACATTCTGAATAATTGAAAGTTTATACATCAACATGATGTTGTAAATGCTGATACAAATTGCCAAACAATCTATATATTGTACTTTTCTGCATGATATTATGTTAGATATCAACAAACATTTTCTTATGAAATGTTCATATATAATTGAAAAGT
>VMBQ01000974.1:184080-214460 GCA_007657795.1 Dreissena rostriformis | reverse complement strand
GAAACAGAAAGAACCTACAAAACAAATTAATGATTATAAATTCAAATAAAAAGTTAAACCACAAAATGTAAACACAAAGAACGCTGTCCAATTGACCTCAATTACTTATTGGGGAATAGGCACGAATTCCTCGTGGTTCACGTGCTCATGACGTCATGTACATGAGCGACGATACAAACAAAGAAACCCAGCAAAAGCAGAAATATGACAATTACTGCAACAAAAAGTATAGAAATATAAACCGAATGATACAAATAAAAGATAAATAAACTTTATCCTTTTAAACTCCGCCAAAAACACAGTGAAAAGAACACATAAGTCCTGAGCCTAAAATAGGCGTGCACATGGTTTTATCCGTAAAGGAAAGATGAGTTGTGGTTCTTGATTTCCTGTTAGGTTGCATTGTACTATGTTTAACCTGATTTGGATTCTTATAGAGGTGGACGATTCCCAGCGCTTGAATATTTTCCGGATGAAATAACTCCCTTGGAAAGGGGTAAGCTAGCGATAACAGGTAAGTATTTAATAATTAAAATGAATTTTACTTAAGAAAATTTGTTTTAAGAGTTTGATTCAATAATCGTTTATCTATTACACCATTGTAATGATGATAAACCAGGCCAGAGTTTGTACAGATCAACTAAAGTGTTGTTCTGGATGAGAGAATCCATGGTTTACTGAACAGTTTGTTGTCTAAAATGTTTGACTCAAATATCGTTTTTTATTGCATAATTATGATATGTAACGCCAGGCCAGGTACACAACAACTGAAGGCCAGTGAAGGGTTGTTCTGGATGAGACAATCCAAGGTTACTGAACAAAAGCTTTTCAGTTTAGTGACTGAATTCATGGTCCTATGAGGTTACATTATGATCAGATTACGACTTCCCAGCAATCTTTAAAGACAAATAAGTGAATTATTCTTTGATAATTATTTGATTGCATATAAAAAAGTGACTGTTGTGTGTTCCAGATGGAGCAATGACGGGAAGTTCTTTGCCAGACTCTCTACGGACACCCTGAGTGTGTACGAGACAGCTGTGAGTGCTCCATCATCAGCTTATCTCTTGTAATTGTTGAACCTTTAGAAAGAAAGTTAAAGAAACAGTAAAAGTTCTTAAATTAACATTAACTGCGTAAAGTATAAATTTGTTACAACCTAGTTATCCAAATATTTAAGCAGACAATTTTAAACACTTTTGAAACTTTTTTCAGAACTTCCGGCTCATTGACAACAAGAGTTTGAAGATTGATGGAATAAGGTAGGTACAATTAGAGTGGAAAATCTGCACTGGTAATAGCTTTTTGTACTATCATTCAGTTTTCTTTCATTTGGTCTTAAATAGGTAATTTAACTTGCACAGCAAATTCCTTTACACTTCTCCAAAGTGTTAACAGGCCAGACACTGTGCTAGATGATCTTCCCTCGGAACCATGGTCAGATTGTGCTCATACATTCTGTCACACTGATACCAGGGAAACAAACATTTTGGAGCGTTACAGCTAGCAAGTGAACTTTAGCTACTATTATTCTTGCTTTATATACGCCCATCTCTTGACGGGACATCTGGGAACACCCTTGGCTGGCAGATGATTAATCAAGATTGAGGCAGATGTTAGAAACTTAGCGCAGCAAAATTCCTTTACACCTTGTATAGGTGTTAACAGGCCAGACACTGTGCTAGATGAACTTCCCTCGGAACCATGGTCAGATTGTGCTCATACATTCTGTCACACTGATACCAGGGAAACAGACTTTCAGCAGCTTACAGCTGGCAATTACCATTTTGCTTTAATAAATAAGTCACACAAGTTCATAAGACACACATAAAAATGAACTTAAAAAAATGTTTTCCTATTCATTAAAAAAGGTGCACTTAAAGATACACTAAATACAATAAAAGAAATCCTGTGTGTGAATCACTGGATTCATCCAATATTTACCAACCATATCCATGTTCCAATAAAGTAGTGTAATCCAGTATAATGTTGGATTTGATTTTTAAATAAATGTATGGTCGATATTGATGATAAATGTACGAAGTGAATTTTGTGACAGGGTATTTCAATAGAACATGCATAAATCATTTAATACGATGTGTGCGCAATGGGCACTTTTCATATTTTATATTAATGTCCAATCAAAATGTGAAACTTTAATTTATATTGAATTTACGTCATGTATTAACTACTTTCAGAAAATAGTNTAGGTGTTAACAGGCCAGACACTGTGCTAGATGAACTTCCCTCGGAACCATGGTCAGATTGTGCTCATACATTCTGTCACACTGATACCAGGGACACAAATTAGGCCATGTTTAAAAGTATTGAAGATTGAGGCAATTGTTAGAAACTTAGCGCAGCTAAATTCCTTTACACCTCTTAAAGGTGTTAACAGGCCAGACACTGTGCAAGATGAACTTCCCTCGGAACCATGGTCAGATTGTGCTCATACGTTCTGTCACACTGATACCAGGGAAACAGACTTTCAGCAGCTTACAGCTGGCAATTACCATTTTGCTTTAATATATAAGTCACACAAGTTCATAAGACAGACATAAAAATGAACTTAAAAAAATGTTTTCCTATTCATTAAAAAAAGGTGCACTTAAAGATACACTAAATACAATAAAAGAAATCCTGTGTGGCAATCACTGAATTCATCCAACATTTACCAACCATATCCATTTGCCAATAAAGTAGTGTAATCCAGTATAATATTGGATTTGATTTTTAAATAAATTTCTGGTCGATATTGATGATAAATGTACGAAGTGAATTTTGTGACGGGGTATTCCAATAGAACATGCATAAATCATTTAATACGATGTGTGCGCAAGGGCACTTTTCATATTTTATATTAATGTCCAAAATGTGAAACTTTAATTTATATTGAATTTACGTCATGTATTAACTACTTTCAGAAAATAGTGTGTAACGGAAATTTCTGTCGAAAATTAAACTGCCTTTGTCTATTTAAATCATCAGAATTACTTATTTCGCTTTGTTTTTGTCTTTTAGGGTTTTGAGTAATATTTTAGCAAACAGTATTTTAATAAATTTCATCTATTTTAGTGTTTAAAAAAGTTTCTTCACGCACCTATTTGCCTTAATTGTGTATGCCACTTGTAGTTGTGTTATGATGTACAATATTGTTATTGTATGGATGTCATGGGTATAACTGGGTCATAAAACAACACAGGCGGCATATCAAAAAAGCAAACTGCTCATAGAGAAAAATGATAGATTTTGGAGGTAAAAAATTGCTGCTAATATTTTTATCCTTTTTTGCTTTCGAGTCAAGCATAGGTTTGAAAGTATTAATGAGTTAATGCTCCTTAAAGATTGATGTAGATGTTAGAAACTTAGCGCAGCAAAATTCCTTTACACCTCTTATAGGTGTTAACAGGCCAGACACTGTGCAAGATGAACTTCCCTCGGAACCATGGTCAGATTGTGCTCATACATTCTGTCACACTGATACCAGGGAAACAGACTTTGTGCAGTTTACTGCTGGCAATTACCATTTTGCTTTAATATTAGCTACATTTGTTCATAAGACTCACATAAAAATGAACTTAAAACAGGAAAATGATAGATTTCGGAGGTTAAAAATTGCTGCTTATATTATGATCCTTTTTTGCTTTCCAGTCAAGCATAGGTTTGAAAGTATTAATAAGTTCTTCCAAGATTGAGGCAGATGTTAGAAACTTAGCGCAGCAAAATTCCTTTACACCTCTTATAGGTGTTAACAGGCCAGACACTGTGCTAGATGAACTTCCCTCGGAACCATGGTCAGATTGTGCTCATACATTCTGTCACACTGATACCAGGGACACAATCATGTCCACAAACCTTTGTGAATAGTTAATAAAAGTCCACTACAGTTTTATTTGAACTGTTACCAATTTGAATAATATTTGAAATTTTTATTTGACGAATAGAAAATGATTGATTGATTGGTTAATGTTTATGGGTGAATATTAAAGCTTAAAGCCACTGCTATTGCCTGAAATAAAATGTTATGAACCTCAACAAATCCAAACAAACATACAAATGGATCTCTATGCTAGCAGCACAACTATAACTCTTGTGTCTATGGCAGGGATTTCTCGTGGAGTCCTTCTGACAACTACGTGGCCTACTGGGTGCCTGAGGTGAACGACATCCCTGCGCGTGTCACCATCATAACGATGCCTGCGAGGGTGGAACTGTGCATCCGTAACCTCTTCAATGTGGCCGACTGCCGCATGCACTGGCAGAAGAACGGAGACTTCCTGGGTGTGAAGGTGGACAGATACTCCAAGGCAAAGAAAATGGAAGACACTGGACAGCAAAAATACAGCGTATGTGATGTTTATCTGGCTTATTACTGTATTTTCTTGATTTTAAGACTGGAAAATTGTCTATAGGATTTCATTAAATTAAAAAAGTTAGGGGGCTGTTTTCTATGAGCTTCCAAAAATGTGTCTCCAAATTTTTCATAAGGGAGACTACTCGGAAGATAGAATTGCCTCTAAGAGTCTTTCAATTACTTCCCTTCAGTAACTTGAACACATTGAAAGTAAGCAATTCTTTTAAATTGCCATCGCTGTAGGGAAAAAAAGCCAGTAAATGTTATAGGTTCATTCTTAAATATATCACAGTAAAGCTGTAGAAAAAATAAGAGATATACATGTTTGAACACTTTCAGGGCATCTACTACAACTTTGAGCTGTTCAGGATCAGAGAAAAGCAAATTCCTGTTGATAAAGTGGAATGTAAAGGTCAGTATCTTGCACTGGTTTGACTCTATAACTACTAATTGTTTCAATTTGTTAATATTTGATACATGTTATTATGAGCTTCACTCATTACATAATCTTTATCGTTAAAGAACAATGGTGTGCAACTTTTCATTTGATTTTTGCATACATATGAGGGCTTAATTTCAGTGTTTGAAAAAGTTATGTGATAAAAGAATATTTGAGAGAAAATTTAAATTGTTTATGCTGCTTAAGTGAATGGAATTTATGTTGCAGACAATGTGCTTGCGTTTGCCTGGGAGCCCAATGGTAACAAGTTTGCTTACATCCACGGAGAGAGTCCCCGTATATCTGTGTCTATTCACATTCTGCGACCCAACGGCAAAGTGGACTGTCTAAGTGAGTAATACAAGAGAGAACATTTTAATTACATCATTATAGGAATTTGTGGTTGAAACATAAATCTCATCCATAGATATTATGTTGTGGCAAATTTTGTGTTACTGCAACGAAAATTAAACTTTGCTGAAAGATTTGGCAAAATTATGGCAATTTTCCACTTTGAAATAGTCCTAAAATTGTGTTATTGACTAAATTCGGACTTTTCTTAAACTGCTTGGTGGATTTTGTTCAAACTTTGAACAGCTTAATGTTGATATGATCGTTAAAGAAGGAAACTTGGCTGTCACCAGTTTTTGCAGAATTATTAATTTGTCCACTGTAGAATATATAGAGGATTGGTCTATGTCGGTCTCTAGTTATATAAGACCATTGTTATGAAGATAAACCAGGCCAGAGTTTGTACAGATCAACTTGAGTGTTGTTCTGGACGAGAGGATCCATGGTTTACTGAACAGTTTGGTGTTTTAAGGGTTTGATTGAATTATCTTAATCAGGGTGGTCGGTAGTCGAGTGGTAAAACACTGGTCTACCANTAAAGTGTTGTTCTGGATGAGAGGATCCATGGTTTACTGAACAGTTTGTTGTTTTAAGAGTTTGATTCAATTATCGTATTTCAATTACACCATTGTAATGATGATAAACCAGGCCAGAGTTTGTACAGATCAACTGAAGTGTTGTTCTGGATGAGAGGATCCATGGTTTACTGAACAGTTTGTTGTTTTAAGAGTTTGATTCAATTATAGTTTTTTTATTACACCATTGTAATGATGATAAACCAGGCCAGAGTTTGTACAGATCAACTAAAGTGTTGTTCTGGATGAGAGGATCCATGGTTTACTGAACAGTTAGTTGTTTTAAGAGTTTGATTCAAATATCATATTTCTATTACACCATTGTAATGATGATATACCAGGCCAGAGTTTGTACAGATCAACTAAAGTGTTTTATCCTACAGCTAAATGATTTTATAGAACACAATACGACCCATAAAGAAAAGATAATGTTTATCCCACACCTATGTTTATCCCACACCTAGTCATGTGTGGAGGAAGGTCATATTACTCAGAATCAACTATAAAGTATTCATTTTTTAGTAAAATCGAATCAGATTCAACAAAACAAACAATTTGATACCAAGATGTAATATATTTTAAACACAAAATGCAACACAAACAGCAAAAAACATTTTTTACAAATATTAAGGGCGCGTGCTCATGACGTCATTATTAACACGTCAAACGACAAAAGTCGTATTCTTTCCCGGTAAAATCGGGGACAAAGAGGTATGAGGAACAGAAAAAAACGGTTATTTATTTTTATACGCCCGTATAAAATACGGGACGTATTATGTGAAACCCCTTGGCGGGCGGGCGGGCGGCGGGCGGAAGGCATAACTTTGTCCGGACTCTAATTCAAATTGTATTCATCCGATCTTCACCAAACTTGGTCAGCAGTTGCATCTAGTTGATATCTAGGCCAAGTTCGAATATGGGTCATGCCGGGTCAAAAACTAGGTCATAGGGTCAATAAGTGCATTTTCAAAGGGGCCACTTTGTCCGGACTCTATTTCAAATTGTATTCATCCGATCTTCACCAAACTTGGTCAGCAGTTGCATCTAGTTGATATATANCAATGAATACATACTCTTGCAAATATCATTGAATGCTTACTCTTGCAAATGACAAATTCAATGAATACATACTCTTGCAAATATCATTGAATGCTTACTCTTGCAAATGACAAATTCAATGAATACATACTCTTGCAAATATCATTGAATGCTTACTCTTGCAAATGACAAATTCAATGAATACATACTCTTGCAAATATCATTGAATGCTTACTCTTGCAAATGACAAATTCAATGAATACATACTCTTGCAAATATCATTGAATGCTTACTCTTGCAAATGACAAATTCAATGAATACATACTCTTGCAAATATCATTGAATGCTTACTCTTGCAAATGACAAATTCAATGAATACATACTCTTGCAAATATCATTGAATGCTTACTCTTGCAAATGACAAATTCAATGAATACATACTCTTGCAAATATCATTGAATGCTTACTCTTGCAAATGACAAATTCAATGAATACATACTCTTGCAAATATCATTGAATGCTTACTCTTGCAAATGACAAATTCAATGAATACATACTCTTGCAAATATCATTGAATGCTTACTCTTGCAAATGACAAATTCAATGAATACATACTCTTGCAAATATCATTGAATGCTTACTCTTGCAAATGACAAATTCAATGAATACATACTCTTGCAAATATCATTGAATGCTTACTCTTGCAAATGACAAATTCAATGAATACATACTCTTGCAAATATCATTGAATGCTTACTCTTGCAAATGACAAATTCAATGAATACATACTCTTGCAAATATCATTGAATGCTTACTCTTGCAAATGACAAATTCAATGAATACATACTCTTGCAAATATCATTGAATGCTTACTCTTGCAAATGACAAATTCAATGAATACATACTCTTGCAAATATCATTGAATGCTTACTCTTGCAAATGACAAATTCAATGAATACATACTCTTGCAAATATCATTGAATGCTTACTCTTGCAAATGACAAATTCAATGAATACATACTCTTGCAAATATCATTGAATGCTTACTCTTGCAAATGACAAATTCAATGAATACATACTCTTGCAAATATCATTGAATGCTTACTCTTGCAAATGACAAATTCAATGAATACATACTCTTGCAAATATCATTGAATGCTTACTCTTGCAAATGACAAATTCAATGAATACATACTCTTGCAAATATCATTGAATGCTTACTCTTGCAAATGACAAATTCAATGAATACATACTCTTGCAAATATCATTGAATGCTTACTCTTGCAAATGACAAATTCAATGAATACATACTCTTGCAAATATCATTGAATGCTTACTCTTGCAAATGACAAATTCAATGAATACATACTCTTGCAAATATCATTGAATGCTTACTCTTGCAAATGACAAATTCAATGAATACATACTCTTGCAAATATCATTGAATGCTTACTCTTGCAAATGACAAATTCAATGAATACATACTCTTGCAAATATCATTGAATGCTTACTCTTGCAAATGACAAATTCAATGAATACATACTCTTGCAAATATCATTGAATGCTTACTCTTGCAAATGACAAATTCAATGAATACATACTCTTGCAAATATCATTGAATGCTTACTCTTGCAAATGACAAATTCAATGAATACATACTCTTGCAAATATCATTGAATGCTTACTCTTGCAAATGACAAATTCAATGAATACATACTCTTGCAAATATCATTGAATGCTTACTCTTGCAAATGACAAATTCAATGAATACATACTCTTGCAAATATCATTGAATGCTTACTCTTGCAAATGACAAATTCAATGAATACATACTCTTGCAAATATCATTGAATGCTTACTCTTGCAAATGACAAATTCAATGAATACATACTCTTGCAAATATCATTGAATGCTTACTCTTGCAAATGACAAATTCAATGAATACATACTCTTGCAAATATCATTGAATGCTTACTCTTGCAAATGACAAATTCAATGAATACATACTCTTGCAAATATCATTGAATGCTTACTCTTGCAAATGACAAATTCAATGAATACATACTCTTGCAAATATCATTGAATGCTTACTCTTGCAAATGACAAATTCAATGAATACATACTCTTGCAAATATCATTGAATGCTTACTCTTGCAAATGACAAATTCAATGAATACATACTCTTGCAAATATCATTGAATGCTTACTCTTGCAAATGACAAATTCAATGAATACATACTCTTGCAAATATCATTGAATGCTTACTCTTGCAAATGACAAATTCAATGAATACATACTCTTGCAAATATCATTGAATGCTTACTCTTGCAAATGACAAATTCAATGAATACATACTCTTGCAAATATCATTGAATGCTTACTCTTGCAAATGACAAATTCAATGAATACATACTCTTGCAAATATCATTGAATGCTTACTCTTGCAAATGACAAATTCAATGAATACATACTCTTGCAAATATCATTGAATGCTTACTCTTGCAAATGACAAATTCAATGAATACATACTCTTGCAAATATCATTGAATGCTTACTCTTGCAAATGACAAATTCAATGAATACATACTCTTGCAAATATCATTGAATGCTTACTCTTGCAAATGACAAATTCAATGAATACATACTCTTGCAAATATCATTGAATGCTTACTCTTGCAAATGACAAATTCAATGAATACATACTCTTGCAAATATCATTGAATGCCTACTCTTGCAAATGACAAATTCAATGAATACATACTCTTGCAAATATCATTGAATGCTTACTCTTGCAAATATCATTGAATGCTTACTCTTGCAAATGACTGAAACATACTCTCAAATGACATTGAATGCCTACTCTTGCAGATGACATTGAATGGCTACTCTTGCAAATAACATTGAATGGCTACTCTTGCAAATGACATTGAATGCCTAATCTTGCAAATAACATTGAATGGCTACTCTTGCAAATGACATTGAATGCCTAATCTTACAAATGACATTGAATGCCTACTCTTGCAAATATCATTGAATGCTTACTCTTACAAATGACATTGAATGCCTACTCTTGCAAATGACAAATTCAATGAATACATACTCTTGCAAATATCATTGAATGCTTACTCTTGCAAATGACTGAAACATACTCTCAAATGACATTTAATGCCTACTTTTGCAAATAACATTGAATGGCTACTCTTGCAAATAACATTGAATGGCTACTCTTGCAAATAACATTGAATGGCTACTCTTGCAACTTACATTTAATGCCTTCTGCAAATTACATTGAATTTCTACTCTTGCACATGACATTAAATGCCTACTCTTGGAAATAACATTGAATGCCTACTCTTGCAAAGGACATTTAACACCTACTTTTGTAAATGATATTGAAAACTTACTATGTTAAATGGAATTGAATGCTTACTCTTGCAAATGACATTTAATGCTTACTATTGCAAATGACATTGAATGCCTGCTCTTGCAAATGACATTGAATGCCTACTCATGCAAATGACATTTAATGCCTACTCTTGCAAAGGACATTGAATGCCTTCTCTTGCAAATAACATTGAATGCCTCCTCTTGCAAATGACATTTAATGCCTACTCTTTCAAATGATATTGAATGCCTACTCTTGCAAATGAAATTTAATGCCTACTCTTGCAAATAACATTTAATGCCTACTCTTGCAAATAACATTTAATGCCTACTCTTGCAAAAGACATTTAATGCCTACTCTTACAAATGACAATAAATGCATGCTATTTGTTTTCCAGTATGAACGGTGTGCTGGAGTTCATTGATACCACAGACATGACCGTCATGGCTCAGACTGAGCACTTCATGGCCACTGACGTGGAGTGGGATCCAACAGGCAGATACGTCATCACAGGCGTCAGCTGGTGGGGTCACAAGGTAGGGGTGGGGAGGTGCGAAAGTGGGTGAACTGCACTAGGTTAGAAGTAATGGACTGCACTAGGTTAGAAGTAATGGACTGAAGTCCTGTATTCCTCATGTTCTATATCTGAGTCAGGGGTATTGTTTGGTTGGTGAATATTTTTGCCTTAAAAAGGGGGATGCTTACTTGGAAATGTAATTTATTATTGACAGTATCGCATATATAAAATGATGAAAATGGGTTATGCCTATCAATAATAAAGAAACCTCAAACTTAATTGAGATGCTACTGTATAATATGACCCAAATGTGCTAGTTTGACTTAAGGAGATTTAAACCCTCCTACCATCTAATTTGTGTGAACAAATTAAACTATAATAAAAAAAAAAAACAGAACAATATAAATATCTTATTATAAACATAAAATTAATATTTTGTGTCTGTAGGTTGACAATGGTTACTGGCTGTGGTCTTTCCAAGGTCGACTCCTGCATAAGCAGCAGCTTGACAGGTTCTGTCAGTTGCTATGGAGACCAAGACCTCCCTCTCTCCTTCCTGCTGAGGAAATCAAGGTATGGCACTGTTTGTGTTCTGCATATGGATACACTTTTAATGTTGTGACAGAAAGACCTACTGTTAACAACTTTTTAAACATGAAAGAATAATTGTGCAATTATTCTGTTTATATACTTTGTCTTTGTTTTGTAAAGTTGATTCCAGTAACTAAAAAGAAATAAACATTATTTATAAGCAAGATTGTAATAAAATGATAATTTGTTTGCATAAATTTTGGACATATTAACAATTGTGATATTTTGTGAGGTATTAAAGTACTTGCATTTAATGTTCATGGATTGTGTTGCAGGAGATCAAGAAGAATCTGAAGAAGTTTTCCCAGCGCTTCGAAGCCCAGGACCGACTTAGGCAGTCAACTGTGTCCACGGTCAGTATACCGAGGTCTCTAGCTCGATTATGCTGTATACAGAAATTGTTTCTCAAAATGGCTATGTAGTGTTGGAGCGTGCGTCTATACTCTGATACTCTATGTCATGATTCAACATTTACATTTTAAGTGATTTTAGATACCAAGTTTCCCAACTCAGTCAAATGATGGCAAAGTTGAATTCGGAACTAAAATTTTAATCAAAGATTTTACCATCACAATGCAAGCAAAACTTTCCATTCAAATATATCTTTATTGTGATGTATTAAGATTGAATTAAAACAAGATAAACACGCACCTTTAAGCCTCCACTGGTAACATTTCAGGCGTGTTTGCTTCTATGAATAACTTTGTCTATATTGGCTTGTAACTTTTTCTTGTTTCAAATTGTTTTCCATAGGGAATATTTTTGCCTTAAACAATGCATCCCAGGGCAACAGTTCAAAATAATGCCCTATTTAATATATTTAATAGTAAATGAATATTTCAAGAAGTCATTCAAATGGTGTAGAGATGATTGACCTAGTGTCTGACTCTGATTGTGTTGTGTATAACAGGAGATGCTTGAGAAGCGCCGCCAACTGATGATGGCCTATGAGAGCTACAGGCAGCATGTCGAGGGAGAGTTCTTCGCTACCAAACAGCAGAGGCTTGACCTGCGCAACGGTGAGTCAAGTCACGTAGCATTGCTCAATCATTAGTCAAGTCACGTGGCATTTCTCAATGAAGCAGTCAAATCATGTGGCATTGCTTGGGAACTGTAGTAAGTGATGTGTGTACAAGGAATGTTTTTGATCAAAATGGGGAGATGATTAGGGCTCTTGTTAATTCTGAGTTGGGAATGCTCTAATTCTGAGTTTTGTATGGGCTTGCGGTTATATTTCCTTGATTTTGAGTATTATAAAGAGTTTAGGCTTGCTAAGTTAATTTTGTTGGCCTCTATAATACAGAATATAATATGACAAAATGTTAAACTGTAAACAGTGCATGCTATTCTAAGAAAGTGAAATCTCTCAAATAATGTTCACATTATGCATCATGCCTGTTATAAAAAGAAGTTAACTTGCTATTTTCTTAATTTCTGGTTAATAGTTGAAAAACTGGGCCTAGAATGGTGTAATCCTAATTTCTGGTTAAAACTTGAAAAACTGGACCTAGAATGGTGTAAACCTAATTTCTGGTTAAAAATTGAAAAACTGGGCCTAGAATTGTGCAATCCTAATTTCTGGTTAAAACTTAAAAAACTGGGCCTTGAATCATGAAATCCTATTCAAAATTGAAACCCAACCAAACAAACAAACCTGGTAAATTCCTGCCTAACCCATGTATGTATATGTCCTGTCCTGTAGGTGTGGACACTGACGAGGTGGAGAATCTGGGGGAGGAGGAGTACGATGAGGAGGTGGTGGAGTTCCTACTGAAAGTGGAAGAAATCATACTCGACGAGGAGTAGGGCCCGCAACTCCTGTACACCACACCTTCCAGGGGACAGAACTCTACGTTCACGAGTTGCCTCCCCTGGTTTATATTGAAAGTGCTCTTTGTTGAGGAAATTGAGAATTATAAAACATTTTTGCGAATAAACTTCCAACAGCCTTCTTGAAATTGAGGTGATATAGAGTGTAAAATTTGTATTGCATTTAATAATATATATATTGATATTTGTGTATATTACTTAAGGTTTTAGTTAATTTGTATAATATTTGGTGTTAGCTTTTTTGTGTGTGGAAAAACAGTGTTGTTCATGTGAGGTGCTTGTGTGTGAAAGAATCAAAGATAATCCAGAAATCAAAGATGCAGACTAAATACTTGTGCTTGATATTAGAACTGATTGCTTATGTAGCACCACCAAAATGCAGATATATTCACCATTTTTCAAGACTTTTTCCCTTTCCTTTTAGATTGAATGTTAGCTCTCAGTGTATCGGTTTAATTTATTCTAGAACTAAAATAAAATCTTTTTTGAGAATGTTTTGTTTTTGTTGGTTACTGTATGTCTTTGTTAGCGGAGATGGTCTTGCTTGTAGAAGGACCATAAATTAATGGAATTCATTGCTTTCCCAATCTTCAAATATTAATCACAACTCGAAGTATATCTCCAGGTGCATTAAACTACGACAGACTTACTGATGCAAAAAAATCAGCGAAATACTAAGAATAATAACTTTGTTATAATGCATGGATTATAGAGATACAGATGTCCAAAAACTCCATCACATTCATCGCTAGGAAAGGTTTATGCAAAGTTGGATGTATTGTGTACCTTTGTATTGATCCAGATGGGACCTAAAGTATGAAGCTCGGTAAATTAAAGTCAATTGCTTGTTTGCATCATGATAGAAATGAAACAAGAGCTATGTCACAGACGTGACGTATACCACCACATGCTGCATTGACACAGAATATTTTGCATGCTGTCTTCACAAAACAAGAGAAGCTAATTAATGGCAATTTGAATTATTATGCAATTATCATTTATGGCCATTTTGAATTGTTGCGCATGACACGCCGTCCAATGACTGTGAACAAAATGTACAGTCATTTTAAAATCTCACAGTGAATAACATAGTTATGGCTCGGACAAGCTCATTAATGGCTATTTTTGACTAACTCCAAGTGTGACCTTGACCTTGGAGATATGGACCTATTTCTTTCGCATAAAACACCGTCCAATGATTGTGAACAAATGTACCGAATAATTTTAAAATCTCGCAATGAATGACATAGATATGGCCCAGACAAGATCATTTATGGCCATTTTTGACCTTTGAACTCAAAGTGTGACCTTGACCATGGAGATATTGACGTAATTCTTTACCATGACTCACCGTCCAATGATGGTGAACAAATGTGCCAAATGATTTTAAAATCTCACAATGAACGACATAGTTATGGCCTGGACAAGCTCATTTATGGCCATTTTTTACCTTTGAACTCAAAGTGTGACCTTGAAGTTGCAAATATCGACGTTATTCTTTCGCAATTGCATACCTTCTCAGGCACACAGTTGGATTGAACAAACTCGTTGTGTTACTTCTGGTAGTTTCATAGTTTTATCAAGACATGGCTGGGCTTACAGTGTTTTGAAACCTCACTAGTGGAGTGATATAAAACAGATGTATAAAATAATGAAGCCAAATAGATTTTTCTTTAGCCAAATATTCAAACTGGTGGCCTTTGGCTAATTTGCTAAATAGCGAGTAAGTCCCGAACCAATGAATGTTTTAAAAGGAATGTTGGAAGTCAATATTTGGTATCGTATAAAAGAATTACACAGAAAAGTNCCAATGACTGTGAACAAAATGTACAGTCATTTTAAAATCTCACAATGAATGACATAGTTATGGCACGGACAAGATCATTTATGGCCATTTTTGACCTTTGCACTCAAAGTGTGACCTTGACCATGGAGATATTGACATAATTCTTTACCATGACTCACTGTCCAATGATGGTGAACAAATGTGCCAAATGATTTTAAAATCTCACAATGAACGACATAGTTATGGCCTGGACAAGCTCATTTATGGCCATTCTTTACCTTTGAACTCAAAGTGTGACCTTGAAGTTGCAGATATCGACATTATTCTTTCGCAATTGCATACCTTCTCAGGCACACAGTTGGATTGAACAAACTCGTTATGTGTTACTTCTGGTAGTTTCATAGTTTTATCAAGACATGGCTGGGCTTACAGTGTTTTTAAACCTCACTAGTGGAGTGATATAAAACAGATGTATACAATAATGAAGCCAAATAGATTTTTCTTTAGCCAAATATTCAAACTGGTGGCCTTTGGCTAATTTGTTAAATAGCGAGTAAGTCCTGAACCAATGAATGTTTTAAAAGGAATGTTGAAAGTCAATATTTGGTATCGTATAAAAGAATTACACAGAAAAGTCATAAGGGCCTATTATCTTAATCCCATTCAGCAGATGGATAAAAAATGCAGTAAACTTAACTTAGAAAACAAGAAAAATTGTTGAGTTGACATCGACCCTCCAAATAATTTGTGTTTATTGATGGGTGCAGAGCAAAAGACAACATTATTTGAAGTGTTATGTGTTTTCTCACTTATTTTTTGTTACTACATAAAAAAGAGCTTATTTAACAAAGTGTGTTATGGTTTTTGGGCGTGGTACATCTCATTGATATCCACACATAAAGTAATATGTTCAAATATTAAATGGTATCTGAGATATTGCCCTGAAAAGTTACATCATACAAAAACAACAAATGGCAATTACTCTTGTTTAAGAAAGTGTAAGGTTGTGGTTCTTATGCATGGCACTTTTCGATGATATCTATACACCCATGATGGTTCATGTTGAAATCTTAAATAGTTTCTAAGATATTACCCTGAAAAGTTACATCAAACAAAAGCGACAAAGAGCAATAACTCTTATTTAAGAAAGTGTAAGGTTATTGTTCTTGTGCATGGCACTTCTCCTTATTGATATCAAAACACCCATGAAGTTTTATGTTGAAATCTTATATAGATTCTGAGATGTAGCCCTGCAAAGTATGTGACAGACAGACGGATGGACGGACTGACAGAAAGAAGGACGGACAACATCAAAACTATATCCCTCCGCCTTTGCTGGAGGACAATAAGGGGATTTAAACAACACAATGAAATTTGAATATTTCATATAATTTAGGCAGAGACATAGATCACTTATAAATAATTACATTATTTTTTCAATACAAAGTCTATAAATTAAAAAGCAGTAGCACTATATTAAAATAAGCGACATGCATTCACATATATCGTCTTTGTTGTCCTTGTTAACCCTTTGAGCGCTGGAACCAGATTTTGAAGGCCTTTGCAAACAGTTTGGATCCAGATGAGACGCCACAAAATGTGGCGTCTCATCAGGATCCAAACTGTTTGCTATTCTGATAGTATTCTTTGAAAAAAAAATTGAAGAAAATGCTAATTTTAGAAATTTAGCAGACGACATTTAAGCAGACGACAAATTTCCCAGCATGCACCTTGTTAATGATGACTCTGTCTATGACACTAAGGCTCAGCAGGTGCACTGCTAGATGGAGGCTGTTCAACAACAGGACTGCTTGCTGCAGCTGCAACAGTACTTTCTTCAGGTATTGCCTCGTAAAGAGACTTCGGTTTTGTCTCATTATTCAACGTCTCTCTTTGAGAATCTGTCATGGCTTCTATTGCACGATAAAAGTCTGAAAAGTCCACATACGCCTCAACCCGCCCATTTTCATCCAAGACCAGTTTGTCACCTCTGTTAAATCTACTTCTGAAGCGTGTTTCCTCGCTGCTCTGTGTGGAGTTCGTGCTGTAGGTGCTGTTGCTGGCCAGGGAATCATTCTCTGTGTTTGTGTTCAAGAGATTCATAGTGGGACTGGCTCCCGGTTGACTGCGTGGCGGGCTGTAAGCCTCGGCGACAGGGGTCTTTGCCTCGTCTTGAGATTCATTGCCAAAACTAACTGGAGAGGGTTCGGCAATGGAAATCGATGGTGGAACGGCAGGCCGAGTTGAATTGTAATAAGGCACTGAGGGTGGAAGGAACCGATTGGCTCCTGTTGGAGTTCCACTTGGGTTGGCAAGCTTACAGTTAAAGTTCCTCACAAGCAGAGTGATGTCCCCTCGTTTGTGACACCTTTTCTTCACGTCCCCGACGCCCACCATGAACGCGTCGTGGTGAATCCTGACCACCCTATCCACACAGGCCTGCGCCACTCCGTTCAGCGTGGACTGGTTGTTGAACTCTGATGCAACCAGTGCTGCCACCTCCTTGTTGATGGTGGCGGTCTCTGTGGAGTCTTGCAGGGCGTGGTACAGCCCGTCTGACATGATGATGAGGAAGCTGCAGGAGCTGTCTACAGGGATGCCTCCCATCACATAGGGCTCAGCTATTACGGGCTCTCGCACTGCCTTACTGGAGATATGGAACAAGAAAAAATAACAAAATTCACTGAGGGACAATATTTATTTACTGGCAAAACAATAGCTCAAGCAATCATGAAAATATAAATGGTTTCCATTTACTTAGAAAATATAACTAAGTATTACCCCAAACATTACATTTACAAAAATAAAGTATTACAAACAAACATCCATGATTTATTCAAACCTGATTATATGTCTATCATTAAAACATTTACTGTGAAACCAATATTATTCATCGGACATTGATTTTCATGGATTTTGGTGGGTCTGCTCAACCATGTGATGAAATGTTAAACAAAAGTTCACATACTTAGTCTTTTATCAGAGATTACAAACAAATATGTGAATTTCAGATCAAACAAATATGTTCATTTTTATTAATCCGCAGAATTTTATGTCGACAAAATAAAATCAATGCACAGCACTTTTACCAATGCATAAAAATAAAAATATTTACAAACATTAAGAAGATGCTGCGTTTAAAAAACACTGATGTCCCTTGTGGAAGACTGTCAGTATCGATTGATTGGCCCATTTAAAAAAGTTTTAGTAAACAAGAGATGTGTTTGTCAGTAACACAATGCTCCCTACCGCGCCGCTTTGAAAATATATATTTATTTTTTTACCTTTGACCTTGAAGGATGACCTTGACCTTTCAACTCAAAATTTGCAGCTCCGTGAGATACACATGCATGTCAAATATCAAGTTGCTATGATCAATATTGCAAAAAAAAAACATTTTTCGAAACCTAAACGCAAAGTATGACGGAATTTCCGACGGACGGACAGACAGACGGACAGTGCGATCACTATATGCCCACCTTCGGGGTCATAAAAATTCCATCAATGTCAAGGTCAAAATGAAGTCAGGTAATGTGAGTCTGCTGGGTGTTAAATGGAAGTATCAACGCTTATTAGTAAGTAGTTTTTATGTTTATAAAATTGTCAACTTGGGCTAACCTAGAATTTCGACACTCTGCATTAGTCTTACTTCAAAACATGGTAAAGGTCAAGGTCAAAATGAAGTCAAGTGATGTCAGTGGATTGAGAGTGCTCACAGATAATTTGTAGTATTGGGTATTGATGTTAGGCAAAATGCATCATTTTGGGTAAACCAAGAATTTTAACCCTTTGCATGCTGGGTAATTTGTCGTCTGCTAAAATGTCGTCTGCTGAATTTCAAAAATTAGCAATTTTTTTGATTTTTTTCAAAGAACACTATCAGAATAGCAAACAGTTTGGATCCTGATGAGACGCCACGTTCTGTGGCGTCTCATCTGGATCCAAACTGTTTGCAAAAACCTTCAAAATCCGGTTCCAGCACTCAAAGGGTTAACCTTCTGAAAAGTCTAAAAGTCCTAAAGTAGGCCAATGTCAAGGTGAAAATGAGGTCAAGTGATGTTGATGTGTTGAGAGGACTAATAGATAACATCTGTTGGGAATTTGGTGCGACATCGTGTGACGCCGCTGGCTAACGTCACATATATGTACGACATTGTTATTGTTGTTTATATATTGTTATGCTTGGAAGAAGGACGACATTAAAAGTTTAACACAACGCTATTATTATTATTATCCATTTCAAGTAGACATCTTGGTGCCGTGACAAAAAACTAAGGATGCCGTCAACAAATACAAATAAGTTAAAGGGACAGAGACTAGGAATTCAGAAAGTAATCGAGCGATTGAACGAAAGATTGGATGAAAATGACGACTTGCAGTTTAAACCAACCATCGTTGCAATAGAGAACCAGTTGGAGATAATACAAGGTTTAAATGAGAAAATAAACGCACTCACAGACGCGGATTCGACACCAGACGAGCTTTTGGACTCGCAGATGTACGTTTTTGACATGGAAGCGAAGCTTCGGAGATATGGTCAAAATCTGCGTGTTCACCCATCATCAAGTAGTACAGCCGTCCATGATAGTAGTCTGTCGATGTCCATTATGCAGCCACCAGAGATATCCAATACACGTTATCGAAGCGTAGAGGAAGAATCACACGCGTCTCTGCAGTTAACTACCCTCCGGAATCATCCGAGAACGTTAATCAGTCATCGCTTCCAGCCCATCATCAACCCTGTCAAGTCGCGACGTCCATTGCTGACACCAACATAGTGCAACACTCCCAGCAGAGTATGTATTTTCACCAGCTTCCGAAACTCAACCTCATGACATTTAACGGCAATATTTTAACGTGGCAATCGTTTTGGGGCAGCTACGAATCAGCCATACATAAAAAAGGACGTTTGACAGATGTCCAAAAGTTTAATTATTTGAAGACAATGCTGGAGGGCGAGCAAGGCGGCCAGAACAATCGAAGGGTTTGCTCTTACCAACACTAACTACGACCAGGCAATCTCACTGTTGACTGAAAGGTATGGACAAAAACATAAAATCATAGCGGCATACATGAATACATTATTACAGCTTCCGTCCCTGTCCGCGACTGTACAGAGTCTACGTGGATTTTATGACCAGTTGGAGACGAATATTCGGGGTCTTGAATCACTTGGAGAATCGCAAGACAATTACGGCACTCTTCTCGTTCCTGTCATTCTACAGAGGCTACCGCCAGACACGAAACGGAATTTAGCCAGAGATCACGGGACCGGAAGTTGGAAATTGAGCGATCTTCGACGCGCAATTTATCAGGAGATCGACATCATGGACACAGGGGACACACACACAGACCAAACATACCTGATAACCACTGCATCTTTTCACACTGGGGCACAGAAGGAGACCACTTACAACCGGAAGTCGCCGAAGTTCCAGAAGGAAGTCAAGAAATTGTGCTTGTTCTGTGAAAGAGCCAATCATGGTAAATGCAAAACAGTAAGTGACATTTCAATGCGCATTTCCATCGTTAAGAAGAAAGGACTTTGTTTTAATTTCCTGAGCAAATCACATCAAGCTGTAATCTGTCCATCAAGATTTCGCTGTTGCAAATGTAAAGGCAAACATCATTCTTTCATATGTAAATCGTCACAGGAATCATCCCATTGTGTAACAAATAAAACGTCTGAGACTTCACAGAATCGTTCTAGCAGTCACAATGGCCATACATGGAGTAACAGAGTGGGGGCAGCCATATTACACTCGTCGTCATTGACAGCCCACTCAGATGTTCTGTTGAAGACAGCAGTCTCACCTGTGTGCGCCGCCGGTTGGTACGCTGAGGCCAATATACTCATGGACGAAGGTGCGCAGAGATCATTCATTACGCAGAAGTTAGCCGACAAGCTGCGGTTGCAACGTGACAGACCTGACATCATCAACTTATCATCTTTTGGAGATCCCCCACACAGTGTCTGACGTCTTGACACAGCAACCATCAACATCGTGGCAACAGACGGATGTTTGATTCCCATTCGGGTACTTATCGTTCCTGTTATAGCGAAACCCATAATTAACCGCTGTCGGCAGTCTATCAAAAGTTTGAAGTACCTACGAGGGCTGCGACTTGCACATCCGGTGACGATGGAGGATACATTTGACATCTCTCTTCTCGTCGATGCAGATTTCTTCTGGCAGATCGTGGGAGACCAGGTAGTACGAGGCGATGGTCCCACAGCCGTCAGCTCTTGCAACGGCTATTTCCTGTCCGGACAACTTCCTGCACACACCGATAGTACTTACTACGTGATAGACACGTCTCAGATTCTACGGATCTCACCAGATTCTGGAGTATAGAGTCGCTGGGTATTTCCTCAGACGAGGTTGAAGACAGAGATGATGCCATGAATCTCCGTCACTACTAAAAACACAACACATCATTAACAGACGTAAAGTACAACGCAAAACTACCGTGGAACAAAATCAACCACCGCTTCCGACCAACTATGACATCTCGAAGAGGAGGACATGTGAACCTAATGTAACTTCCACCTTCGCTACCGTGATCGACCAAGAGGCTTACAGTTCTTCGACTCCTGAAAACAGAGAGACTTATGGCCAACAGAAGCTTATNTACAAGCAAGAAAGCTATGTAGCAAACAGTATTGATGTTAGATGAAACACTTCATTTTGGGTTAACCCAGAATTTGGATCTCCTGAATAAGTCTTAATCCAAAAGAAGGTCAATGTCAAGGTCAAAATGAATCAGGTGATTTGGGTGTCTTCGGAGTGTTTAAAGAAATACATGCAGATGTTGAAGCTTTATAGGAAGCATTTGAGACAAAATGAGTCATTTTGGGTTAACATTGTTTGGACAGATGGAAAATAGGACAGGCTCATGGCTATATGCCTCCTGGCATAAGTAGATGTTGTTGATATAAAAATGCATAAGCAGCAAAAACATTGCAATACCTTAAAATGTCTATATCCTTGTAGCCCCCTTTGGTATGGAAGTCGCCGATGCATCTCGTGCAGTCCGACGTGCCTATCTTCCTCTGCTGGAACAGTTTCTCCACATCAAGGCCGAGTGTTCGCAGTCTCTGCTGCTCAGCGTCCGATTCGATGGTGTGATCCACAGTCATCTGACTCACACTGCTGATGCCATCGCCGTCGAGGTCGCTACGCACCAGCAGGACTCGAGTGTCACCTGGGGGAGACAGGGAGTGGCGCTATACCAGGCATTGAAACTAGACGGGGAGTGGCGCTATACCAGGCATTGAAACTAGACGGGGAGTGGCACTATACCAGGCATTGAGACTTGACGGGGAGTGGCGCTATACCAGGCATTGAAGCTAGACGGGGAGTGGCGCTATACCAGTCAGTGAAACTAGCACTTGGACCAGAGGGCCGCAATTTAAACATATCAATTCAATGGAAACAATATATAACATGAGATATATATTGAATCTTAAACTGACGTACACAAACTAAAAATCATAACTACCTAAGATTAAAATATAACGACCATTNACGAAGTGGCAGTTTATTCCCCAAAGAGCCCCGTGGTATGGCGGATGGTGGGAGCGGCTGGTCGGAGTTATGAAAACTACCATCAAGAAAGTGATTGGAAGGGCTTCCGTTGACTTCCAGACACTTCAGACAGTGATTACATTAGTTGAAGCAATCATGAATGACAGACCGATTACATACGTCACTTCCGGTCGAGATGATTCAGAACCACTCACACCAACCCATCTACTCCATGGAAGAAGACTGACTGGACTACCATTCAGTGACGCTAAAGCCGTTGGTGATAGTTCGTTCCCCAACGTTACACGCCATGATATCACACAACCCGCACTGGCTCACGCGCGTCTTATCAAACAGTACTGTTACCGATGGACTTACGAATATTTGACGTCACTGAGGGAATTCCAGACGAAAGGAAGCAACAACCATCAGACGATACGCTTGTTATCGTGCAGGACGACTTCAAACCACGATCAGTTGACCCTAGCTGTGGTTGACGAGCTTCTCACCGGAAATGATGGGTTGACGAGGGCCACGCGCCTACGTACATCAGGTGGAATCACCACCAGACCTATCGTAAAACTATACCGGCTAGAAGTACAATGTGACAACAACTGAATTTTTATTGTGCAATCAAGTGTTTAACTCTTTCCAGTGTTATTGACATTTGACATTTCAAAAGTATCAGTAGATTTAATTATTTTATTTAAATAATCATAGTGTTGTACGTGCTTATTATCATTTTGCGGCCTGGAGAATGTTGGGAATTTGGCGCGACGTCGTGTGATGCCGCTGGCTTACGTCACATATATGTACGTCATTGTTATTGTTGTTTATATATTGTTATGCTTGGAAGAAGGACGACATAAAAAGTTAAACACACCGCTATTATTATTATTATCCATTTCAAGTAGACAACATCCATACAAGCAAGAAAGCTATGTAGCAAACAGTATTGATGTTAGATGAAACACTTCATTTTGGGTTAACCCAGAATTTGGATCTCCTGAATAAGTCTTAATCCAAAAGAAGGTCAATGTCAAGGTCAAAATGAATCAGGTGATTTGGGTGTCTTCGGAGTGTTTAAAGAAATACATGCAGATGTTGAAGCTTTATAGGAAGCATTTGAGACAAAATGAGTCATTTTGGGTTAACATTGTTTGGACAGATGGAAAATAGGACAGGCTCATGGCTATATGCCTCCTGGCATAAGTAGATGTTGTTGATATAAAAATGCATAAGCAGCAAAAACATTGCAATACCTTAAAATGTCTATATCCTTGTAGCCCCCTTTGGTATGGAAGTCGCCGATGCATCTCGTGCAGTCCGACGTGCCTATCTTCCTCTGCTGGAACAGTTTCTCCACATCAAGGCCGAGTGTTCGCAGTCTCTGCTGCTCAGCGTCCGATTCGATGGTGTGATCCACAGTCATCTGACTCACACTGCTGATGCCATCGCCGTCGAGGTCGCTACNATATTGAATCTTAAACTGACGTACACAAACTAAAAATCATAACTACCTAAGATTAAAATATAACGACCATTCTAATCAGTCAATAGTTTTAGTTGTGCCAACGGTAAGTTCAATTATTAAACTTGATGTCAAAGGCCCAGATGATAGCAATACTGAAAGATGTTGAAGGATGGTGCAATGATTTCTTCTTGAGTTACTGTTCGAAGTTTAAACCAGAGCCACACGTAAATTTGTTCAGTTGTTTGTCCACATACCAACGTTAGCCACGTATATCTTGTTGTTGTATATGAGGACCACTGTGGCTGTTGTGCCTCCCGATACCTCGTGCTCCAAGGCTCGCAGTTTGTTGAAGATTTCTGGATACGTATGGCACGCTTCGTGGTATGCCAGGCCCTATGTGATCAGAAATGGTACACAAACATGTTTCCAAAGATCATCATTAGAATAATAATTCATTAACTATTTTAGCAATACGATGTATTTAAAGTTGATGTTTACACAAATCTGCCTAGCTGCATAGGTTTTCTATTTGGTGATTAAAATGTAAATCTATATTAGTTTGTTTTTGCACATTACCAATGCTTCAAGCATTATATCTCCTGTTTGATAAACCCTGGCTCATTGAAACCTGCAATACACATTATACCACAAACCTCTGGAAGTTGCAACTGCAAAGTGGTTCTGGCTGCAAGCTGTTCATCAATTGACTCAAAAAAGCTATTTTCCACTGCCATAAAAGCCTACAAGAATAAAGAGCACCCTATGTGGGAAAGTATGACACTGCTATGTTAGGTAAAATCTTTTCATGTTCAAAGTTTTGATTCATTGACAAGTAAGTACCATATTGAGACAAATGCCTCTTTGCATGACATCAGTAGACCATTGTTTTTTGCAAAATATAGCAATTTCCTGTGAGTAGAAATATCTTTATACATAATGAGAAGCTTCCAACATTAGTAATTTAAAAAATAATTCTTCATCTCCTGCCCTTTATAAATAAATCACATAAATTCATCTATTTTAATATAATTTTCAAGTAAAGCCAATTGACAAAAATTCAAGCATTTTATACCCAGTGATCAAAATATGCTCAAGACTAAGCTCTATACTAGCAAATGTTTAAATTGGGCTTGCTCGGATTTTTGATTTATAAAGACAGGCGTGTAAGTTTTGACAGCTTCTTGATTGCAAGCACAAACAAAAATTCAGCTGGCTTGGCCAAATTGCGAATTTCACTGCCTCTACCTGGTACAACACTTCCTTGACCTCTGCATCTGTTGTCTTGCCTGACAGCTGACCTAACAGGAGTTCAGCGGGCAGTCTCTGGGCAGCGAACTGTGAGGCATTGGCAGAGTCATGGCCATCAAACACTCCATACAGGTACACATCATCTTGACTGGTTCATGTTGGACAAACAAAATAAAGGTGCACATCATCTTCACAGATTTTGGCAGGAGAAACAAATATTCCAATCAAACATGTAAACATAAATATTTTCTACCTTAAAACCAAGATGGTATTCAGGTGTTTTTTTTGTATTTTCTTAAGTTTCTTGCAAATAAGTATATTTTACACCAATTTTATCCCTAAATTAACAACCTTGACAAACTATCAAACAATGTAAGCACCAATTCCCTTCATACAATAATAAGATAAAAAGTTAAGGATGGTACCGAAAATGGAAATTCCTGTCTTCAAATTCATGTTCTTCCCTACGATTTCCGTCTTCCCGGTAGATCTGATTCGTTGAGAAACCGACACCTGAGTGATGACATACTGGCAGATCATCTGTCCAAGGTCTGTCAACAGCCTATTAAATAATTGTAAAAGCCATGCAGAGAAGTAAAAAATGTTAATTCACAGATTAAATTTGGAAATAATTTCATTTTTCTTCAGACTATAATTTAGAATATGCATATCTGGTCAAAATTACATGCAGTAATCGGTTTCTATAATTGGCTTTAGATGAAAGAATTGATGTATAATGTGAAGATGTAGATAAATTTATTACCCATGCTGCCTAACACAGAAATCTTATAAGCTTCAGCCCATAAATTAAATAGCACGTAGAATGGTATTATGAATTATCATGGTGTGCACACAAGTTAAGTGGCCAGGGTGAAACGAAAACCCATGAAACTGGATCAACGGTCCAAGTTCCAACAAAGATACAGACAAATCAGACCCTGGTTCATTCCCCTGTTGGAGCTCAGGATATTTCACTTTAATGGTGACAAGACATACACGAACTGTGAATAGGTAACCAGGTCTGAGCTTGTGTTATGGTTTCAACTTTCAGGGAGGGACGTGCGGATGCAAGACATGCTGTAGCGGGCGCGTCTGGGGGATGAGTGTAGTGAAATAAGATCGATTCCAACAGTCTTGCTGATGGGCTAGGGCTGTTGGGCTAGCTCTTTAGCGACCTGGTTAGAGTGTCTGNTCACACTTGTACGGTCTTTCTCCTGTATGTATCCTCATGTGTGTCTTTAAGTCACCACACTTTTTTAATGCTTTACCAAACACCTTACACTTGTATGATCTTTCTCCTGTATGTGACCTCATGTGATCCGCCAAGGTACCACTTTGGTTACATGCATAACCACACTCTTCACACTTGTAGTATTTTTGGGGGTCCCCTACTGGCACCTGCAGTTGATATGTTATAAAGGTATATTAGAATTTATTTTCTTTTGAACCATTCTTTTGAATTGGAATAAGAGGGTAGATTAAAGGCATTTTTGAAATTTAAGTACATATACCACAACAATAAAAAATTCGAACATCCATTAATACATTTTTCGAGTAAGTATTCAATACCCATAATGTTATTTTATTCATATTTTCATTTAGTTATTCTTAATACCACATGTAGTTAATGTGTTTAGAGCCACACACCTTGTAATAAAGTTCATGTTAATCAATACATATATATGTATTTTGAAAGCTTGGGAAATTTTCATTAAATCTATAGCCTAGTTAGCAAGAAATTTATTATTTTTTAAACGGAACCGCCTTTTAAACCGAAAGTAGGATTTCTATACGTATACGTCAATTTCGACAAATGCGATTATTTTAAAGTTTTAAAGCGCAAAAAAGACGGATTTCTACCTTGTAGCCACCAGATATATTTAACTGTCATAGATAAAATTAAATCTATAACCAAGTTAGCAAGTAATTGATTATTTTTCAAACGGTACCGCTTTTAAAACCGAAAGTATGATTTCTAGACGTATACTTCAATTTTGACAAACGCTATTATTTTTAAGTTTTAAAGCGCAAAAAAGCTGGATTTCTACCTTGTTACCACCAGATATATATTCTAATTGGCATAGATAAAAAATGTTTCTTATTTATACTTAAATTAACTATGCCAAATAAGGTGTGTGGCTTTAAGATAAACAAAGCTTCACCTCTTTGTCCTGCAAGTAGTTGTAGGGTCCGTGGACAGGACAGTTCCCTTCAAACTCCTTGTTGCATTCTAAACAGTCTAGGAGAGGAAAATAAACACTAGGCAACAGTCAAACAGAATCAAACACTAACAGCAGCTACTGATACAAAAGATTTAACCCTTTGCATGCTGGGAAATTTGTCGTCTGCTAAAATGTTGTCTGCTGTATTTCTAAAATTAGCATTTTCTTTGAATTTTTTCTAAGACCACTATCAGAATAGCAAACAGTTTGGATCCTGATGAGACGCCACGTTCTGTTGCGTCTCATCTGGATCCAAACTGTTTGCAAAGGCCTTCAAAATCCGGTTCCAGCGCTCAAAGGGTTAAAGAGACCACTTATATTAAATATACATATAACAAAATTGCTAATTTAGATTCATATCTGAAAGAAAGCCATTGCGTCATAACAACCTATATTATTAACATACCCAGGGTCATAAGTTCACATAATTAAGTTGATATTATTTTAGCAAATGTTCTTTAACTTTTTGAGTTGCGTGGAATACATTTTCTGACAGAAAATCAAATACCCACATCTGAACGTTGGAGCATTACAAGAAAGCCTTGATGACTTTAAAGCACTCAACAGAGTTCCAGGTACAATTGTCAATACATGTAATTTGACCTAATGACTTTGTTTGTTTCTTCAGGTGACCCAGTTACAACTTAAATAAGACAAACATTTTGACAAAGTTTAATCCAAATAAGCCATGAAATAGTCATTTTGAGTATATCTGTTTTTTCTTAAATATGACTTGGGGACCTAGTTGTTTTGCCAAAGCTGACCAAAATTCTAACTAGGTATTGTGAAGATATACATTCTGACCGAGGTTCTTAAATATTCTATATTCGTCATAAGATAACAAGGTTTTTCTGAAACTTGACAGAGTAACCTTATTTTTAACTGCACTTCACCCATAGCTGCACTCGGTCTAGATATTGTCAATTTAACATTATGACCAAGGTTTCATCAAGATTGAATCATAAACAAGGCTTAACAAGTGTAAAAAGATATTGTGAATTGTAAACATTCTGACCGTTTTTCATCAAGAGTGATTTAGAAATGTGTCTGCTACAGCAGTAACACAGTATTTCAAGAATAAGACCCGTTAAACTAGATTTTAACATGCTTGACTAAGGCTCTTACTTGGCCTATATTTTGTCAATATAAAGATTCTGACAAAGTTTTACTGATTAAATTGTTGCGTGGAGATTAGTATCTAGCGAAATGTTGACTACGCACAACATATAAAATAGCTCAAATTGTGAACTTAGTGCCCAGTGATCTCAAAAATATAACTATGTTTGTAGCAATTCCGTGAAACTTTGTAGTGAAAGGTAACGGATGATATATTCTTGGGCATACCGAGAAAGTGGATATCATCTTTAGGTTCCAGGTTCATACAGCTGGCTAGATTCCTCTCTTGAAGACCGTTCTCAGTCTTGTCTTTTTCTGGTATCTTTGCTTTCTTCACTTTCTGTCATTTTGTTAAAGAGGAAGAATATTGATTACATTTAACGCATTGTATCCTGATAATAATTATCTTTTGATAAAAAAAACAACAAGCATCATATGCAACACTTATAAAATATTACATTTTCAAACAAACTACTTAAAAATAGAACTTAATATTGATACAGCTTATCGTAGGAAAATAAAACATGCCAGTGTTTGCCATGTACAGGTAAATTTTGATCATGGCTTGCTTAGATTGTGGCATATTCTTCATCTCAAAACATGAAATACCAATACAGGCTTGATTGTGTGAAAATTTGATTGACTGTAAACTTACAGTATGATCTTTAATACCCTTTAGCTGAATGAATATGACTCATCAAAAATGATAAAACAATATCCGAACCAAAATATGAAGGTGTGCAAGTTCACATGGTTGCTAATATATATGTTAAATTCCTCTAGCAGCATCACTTTTTTGAGTAACGAGCATAACACAGGTGTCATAACTCTGGTTCTGTCCAAATATCCTATCAAAATATGAAGGGGCAAAAGTTCACATGCTTGGACGGTCAAGGACGAATCTATATTCCACCTACCTCCCCCCTCATAAAGTTGGGGATTAAAAAACAGAAAAAGGTCCCTTATTCCGTAAATACTGGTCACAGCACAAATTGTATTCTTTACTTTTGACTACAAATTAAGGTAATTCTGGCAGCGAAAGTGCAGCAAGCGCCATGCAGTTAAAGAAGACTTAAACACTCACAATTTTGGGACTATATATTCTTTAGCGGAAATACAGAACGAAGACCATAATTTTGTAGAATCTTGTTACAGCCTATATTTCTTACATAATGATCATCTCACATTAAGGTATGAAATATGAAAAGCATCAATTGAAACTTTAAGCAATATCCACCAGAAGTTAAAGAGAAGCTGAAAACAAAAGCATCAGGACAGATGGGCAAGTATGGACAACTGCAATGCTTACTGCTTCCCACTCCGTGGTAGGCTAAAAATGAAAACAAAGACAGGTAACTTGTACATACCTTAACTTTATTCACTTGATCACCCTTTTCATCCAATTTCCTCTTAGCTTGTTTAGGCCCAGTGGTTTTTACAGCTTTCTCTGCAAACATATCATTTAAGTTAAATTACTGAAATTACTAAACGTTTTCTGGGCACCCTCTTTTTAAGCAAAAATAATAATTGTGTGTGATTCTTATTATTCGAATACCCAGATGTTGCCTTATAATTGAAGATTTTTACTATGTTGAAGGTTGCATTAAATATTAATTCGTTGACACATTGTGTGTGTGTTGTACAACAGGATGACACAAACCTGTTAGACGGGGAAAATTCAGTGGATCGTTGCATTTGCTCTTTTGGGGGTAAATAGGCATTTATACCAGAAAAAGACAATCGTTTTACCCAATACATGCATGGTGTGGGGAAATGGAAATGATCGCCATAAAGAACCAATCATGTATGCTGAAGGGAATCACATTTTTAACAAGAGATGTGTTTGTCAGAAAAACAATGCCCCCTAATGCGTCGCTTTGAATTAAAAAAAATGACCTTTGACCTTGAAGGATGACCTTGACCTC
>VMBQ01000974.1:143907-176917 GCA_007657795.1 Dreissena rostriformis | reverse complement strand
CACCACCACCACCACCACCACCACCACCACCACCACCACCACCACCACCACCATTCAGTGACAAAAAACGTATTCACACAATGGCTGCCACTCCAACTGACAGCCCATATGGGGGGGACATGCATGTTTTACAAACAGCCCTTGTATCTCAATTTTATTTCACTCACATCTAACAAAGTATATAAAAATAATTTATATAATTTTGTTCTTTTAATTTATATTATAATAAAGAGTTAATTCAAATTAGTTTTTCCCAAATCAGTGGACTTTTTGCGCGAAAAAAGAAGGCTACTGAATTTAATGTTTCCCAATTTCTTGAAAATGCCGAAAAAATTCCCAATTCCAAAGCCATGGGCTATCTTCCCAAACAGGGGGAAAAATAGCCTGCTGTGACAAGCCTTGTTTAGTGTTCATTGCAAACAGTTGTGAAAATAATCTTATGACAGCTGTATAAACACGCTTTTTATCTTAATCAGATGCATACATAAATGATGAAAACCCAGGAATCACTAATGTATGAGAAATTTCCATTGAACTAGTCTTGCTTTCCCCAATCTCCTTTTAAGCATCACCTTAACAGAATTACTTTAGACCATAGCTCCTTCCCATATATTTCAAATTACTAAAAAAAGCCTTTTTTGATATATATTACCTTTTCTTGATCGTTTGTTTATGTTGTAATGCCAGGTACACCTTCCCCAGCATGTGCTGCACTCAAAGACAGGTAAACGTCTGAAAGGCCAACAGAGGAAGCTTGAGCAGTCCAAGCCTATCTACGTGAAGTCATATGACGACGAGTCCTGACCTGGCCTTGTGAAAGATGGAGATCTAGAACTTCTGTAAGCAGTTGCAAACTGCAGTCAGAAAACTCGGTTGAACACCTTTCTATATGCTGGGCAAACAGCAGGTGCTTCTGTTTGAATTGTAACAATTGGTGCAACAACAGGGTGTTCTTCAGTCAATGTTGACTTTGGAGAGTGCATTTGAAATGTTATTTTGTTGTTGATTTTTTTTGTATATTAGATTTAAAAACCTTCAGAGCCGATTGTTTTTTGTTATTTTGCAAGTAATGTTGTAATGCAAGAAATTATTGTATGAAAGTGCAGATATTTGATAACCTTACTGTTGCAGTGCCTTATTCTGCCACAGTCCAAAGTCTGCCACTAAATCCAAATTAGCATTTTAACAATGGAGATTATTGTTGTTTTTATCTTGATCAATAAAGATTTTTGATTAACCACATAGATTTTGTCTCATTAATCCAAATAATTCTTTCAATGTTAAGTACTGTTTTGTGTATAGGACACATCAAATGCAAATACAATACATGGTGGGAATCTATGCATCATACTGCCCTTGCACAATTCTGATGTGGTGCGTTGTATCCATGATAAAATCAAATCATCATGTTATGTGCATGCACCTTTATTGTCATTAAACGCTTTTTATGCCCCCTTCTTCGAAGAAGAGGGGGTATATTGTTTTTGTCCTGTCTGTCATTGTATGACGGTGTATGTCCAAAAACTTAACCTTGCTCATAACTTTTGCAATATTGAAGATAGCAACTTCACATTTGGCATGCATGTGTATCTCGTGGAGCTGCACATTTTGAGTGGTGAAGGTCAAGGTCATCCTTCAAGGTCAAAAGTCAAAAAATACAATCCAAGGGAAGTAATAAGCTTTAAAAGGGAGATAATTTCTAAACCTGCCAAATGATATATTGAAAATTTATTTCAAAGCGGCGCAATAGGGGCCATTGTGTTTCTGACAAACACATCTCTAGTTATCATTGCATTTGAATAAGTAAAGCTGTAAATTAAAGTGATATTAGACGCATCTAACAGTATATATGTGTGTATCGCAACTGTTGTTTTTTTTGGTGGTTTCACTTCATATACACTTATAATTTGTTAATTCAGCATCAACATACTAAAACAATATCCCGGAAAGAGAAAAATAATGCATTTGAATATCAACCGTACTTTCGTTTTTGACGTATTTTTGGTAAGTTTAAAATCTGGGACTCACCTCGAAAACATATGACAATTCTGAAATTATGAATACATTTACCATCGTGTCTCTGTCAACCACATCTTCGGCCATGCTTCTTCAAAGAACTATGTTATAAATGAGGTGTCAGTAAAGTGACTTTATGAGAAAGACTCAAATCGTATCGCTTTCATAAATACGCGGCAGTTCCGCTCGGCTTAGAGGACTGGGTTAGTCATGTAAAATATCAAATATAATATATATTTTTTATAAACAACTGGTAGCAAGATGAGTTGTAGATTATTTGTCAGTTACCACATTTTAACTAACTCTTTTGACCTGTTAATTCTTTTCAGCTCAATTCAACAGTGAAAAATGCGCTAGTATCACTTTAAGCACAGCAATTTTTTAATCAATAAAAGTGTTCAAAAAGGCTCAAGACTTCTTTATCTTATATAGGCATCAAGTTCAGAGCTCAACAAATGAACTATATTTGAAACATAAAGAAGTATGTTTATCCCACTTTTACAGCGAATTCGGTTGATTAAAGCCCCGTTGATTAAATTTCTGCTATACACCACGGCACGAAATGACTTAAATTTTTCGACAAAATGATGTCATAAATCCAGGAAAATTATCCAGTTAAACTAATTTTGTTTAAATAAAAAGGTTTACTGTATAAAAAGTGGGATAAATAGAATAATAGGTAAGGGTTGATTATAGATCAGGTTTATCATGCTCGGCACGATAAAGCAAAAGCACTCGCCAAGGCTCGTGCTCTTTGTTTTCTAAGCCTCGCATGATAAACCTGAACTATAATCAACACTAACCTATATTTCTCTATATACACATTGCTATGCACATTGCAAACACTTACTATTATTTGATGCTTCTTAATATTAGTGAAGGTTGGATAAAAACAATGGTCATCATCAACATAAGGCGTTGTAATATCAGTGCTTAAAAGATGCAGCAGCAGGCTGTTCTACTTTTCCCACCCGGAGTGGGAGGCATTTCACTTGTCTGTCCGTCTGTATGTACGTACCGTATTTACGTCCATATGTCACGATACATGTGTATTAAATTCCTCTGAAACCACTGGGTGGATCTTGCTTAAACTTTCTCAGTTGAATAATCAAAATGGATGATTCAACACAGTTTTGAAAACTTTCCTACATTTTCCTACTTTTTTTAATATGAAATCCCTTCTATTCCTACTGTTTTATTAAAAAAGTTTGATTGTAACTAATGTTTTGCAAAAAAAAAATACAAAATTATTGATAAAATATTTCTTTTCGGAAGCAATTTGTATTTAGTTTATATGATTCAGGGCTATTTGCAGGACATGATTGAGGATGGAAATTGCATTTAATCTGCCATCCACAATTATAGTTTTAAACACACAATCATTTAGGGGATGTTCTTTTTAAAGCCTGAAAGGATTCTCCATTCATTAAATTTGCAATAAGCATTTCCATGTAAGGGCATCTACTAGGGCTGTCACATTATTAGACATGCATAGCACAAAATGTTGCAGGATAATTGTCTAACTTGATAGTCTCTCTCCAATTATGGTTCATTAAGGCTTAATGGCATGGACCCCTTAGAATAATAAAAAATCTCCTATTTTGATGACAGGCAAGAGAAATCTCCTATGTTCAAGAACAGAACAATAGCAGCCTATAAAGAGTCGCCATTCAATATAAACAAATATAAACTAATCTTAAACTGCCAGCCATAACTGTGAACAATTATATGTATAGTTACTGTGATTTCTTTTTACATGTGTATGTACTTGAGTCATAAGTGTTCAATTTGTGCGTTTACTTATAAATATTTTAATATTACTATTATTTATTTACTATTTAGGTTCATTTTATTGGAAACTATTTACCAGACTTAATGTTTTATTTAATATAATCATTTTAAGAAAATTTATGACATAGGTATACTTAATATGAATATAATATCATTGGTCACCGGTTATGGTTCTACTTTTCACCACTGTACAGCCACAGGGGGAAGTTGCGCAAAAAAAAATTAAAAAATATATATATTTTTTTATTATTTTTTTTGTGCAACTTCCCCCTGTGTGTACAGCTAGATACCCCTGACTTTTTTGTTTTCACTGACAATAAACACATTTGAATAACAGTAGAACAATAACTTAGCCAAGTTGTTGATACCAGGAAAAAAAGACTGAAAACACCACATGTTATTCATATAAAAATTAATGTCATAATATTTTATTGAACTATGCCAATCTATCATGCAAGAATTCTGCTCATATTCATATGAAGAACTTGGTCATGAACAATGAAAATGTTGGTTGTATTCTAAAAAAAAATAAAGACAGTGAAGGAAAAATGCTGTCAGCTAAGATTTGTTTCGCTAGTTTTAACTTTTTCTCATTTGACACTTGTGTTTAATGGGTGAATAAGAGGTTTCCAGTAAAACCTATTTTAAAATGTATGTGTGTTAGTTTTTGTTTACATTTTTGGTCCACCAAAAGGTTCTAGTTTAAGTATCCTTAATTAATGGTTTTACAGTTGAGGGCCCAATTTGGACGATAAAGTTATGTCCTCAAAGGTAGCCACGTGGTTCAGAGTGGCATGCCGTCTCATTAAGGTTAATATTTGTGCCAAATTATTTCACAATTTTTAAGACAAACAGACAGACAAGACAAAATGTGTCGCGTTCTGAAAAAACTGGGCAAAATGCATGTGCGTTAAGTGTCGTCCCAGATAAGCCTGTGCAGTCTGCACAGGCTAATCCAGGACGACACTTTCCACCTAAACTGGATTTTCGCTAAGAAGAGACATCATTTAAACGAAAAAATCAATAAAAGCGGAAATTGTTGTCCCTGATTAGCCTGTGCGGACTGCACAGGCTAATCTGGGATGACAATTTACGCACAAGCATTATGCCCAGTTTTCTTAGAACATGACACAAATGATTCCTAAATAGCCCGCCTCCCATACCTACGGGTTGTACGGGTATAATTTACAAAAGATAACCGTTTACTCTTTTCATGTTTTATTTTCCATTTAAAAGTTGCAAAGAAATCACAAATCATGTTCTTGAAATAAAACAGTTTAGACCAAAGAAGTCTGTGCTGTTGTTTTTTTTCAGTTCTGTATGGTATTGTTTTTTTTCTTTATTTTCATCTATAACCATCACTTCATTGAAACGAAAAAGCCAATCAAAACTCAGTTTCATTTAATGTTTCACACCTTCTAGAAGTCTTCAGTTAAAGTCTCTCCATTATTTCAAAGACTTTACTAGGCCCTCTAGTTCATATATTTTATCTTAAAATTTAATTTAAAATGTTTGAAAAATTTACTTTTGACATACATTGAATACTTTTTTTAACTGTTTGACAAGCTATTGACAGTAACATAGACTTAAATGATTTTATTTTTGCAAAAAATAAAATGGCACAGTATGCAGTTCTGCTAATCTCATACATAATGAACATCAAACTACTGAACAAACAAAAATTGGTCCAATTGTAAGACCGAATATACATTCATAAATATTGTAACAAAATAAATATAGCCAACAAACATACATACAAAATATAATTAACAAAATATGCCAAGAATACAGCTTTGGTTTCAAACACTGACCAGAATTCATTCGCCATTTTCATAAAAAAATTACACTGTTAGGCCCCAACCATGACAATTAAAATACAACAAGACCCCATTGCCGCTGAAAGAAATGTGATATGACAAAAATGAATACAACCAAAATGACATTATTGGGTCCATGGTCAACCAAATGAAATAAAAACCAATGAGAACAAACATGAATAGATATCAAGTTGAATCTAACTACCAGTAATTCTAAGCACTTAAATCACAAGCACTTGTTGGTTCAAAATAAGAGTCCCTTAGTCGTGTCTCCATGTATAAAATAAAGACTTACCATGCATCATTAATGAAAAAAATTAACGTTTCTCACAAATGAGCTGACTGTCTTTGCTTACTAAGGATTTAATCAACTAAACTGTCCCAGTTTGCGTGCCAGTTTAAGAAAATGTCCAAGTTTGGATCACAATCTACTGTAATGTCCCAGTTTTGATCACAATCCACTGAAATGTTCCAGTTTGGATCGCAATTGACTGTAATGTACCAGTTTTGATCGCAAACTACTGTAATGTCCAAGTTTGGATCGCTATAAACTGTTATGTCTCATTTTGGGATGCAATCCAGCGATATGTCCCAGTTTGGAGCAATCCACAGTAATATGCAGTTTGTATCACAATCACCTTAAATGTCTGGGTCAATGGCAATCCACTACAATCCACCAATGTGTAAGGCAACAGACTGGATGAGAGTCTGACAGTATTTAGCAACTTTGTACCGCCGCCATGGTCCCTGGTTTGACACCTGATTTTAGCACCCAATATACTGGACATGACGAGGTCATAAACCAGCTTCAGCCCTGAAACAGTAACACATTACAAATGAGAGGCGCTCTGAGAAAAGGGGGTTTAATGAATGTGCATATACCCAGATTTGCCTGTGCAGTCCGCACAAGCTTATCAGGGACGACACTTTGTGCCTTTATGATAGTTATAGTTAAAAGAAAGTCTCTTCTTGGCAAAAATCCAGTTTAAAAATGCACTAAACATCTGACTGTTTTAATAATTCACATTTTAAAAGCATAACGCCATAATGCCTTATGTTTGCAAGAACATACTTTAGTTTCTTGTGTCTCGCCTTGTCGTAACTGTTCTCTGGAGACTCGCACTCGTAGGACGCCAAAGATAACGCTGCAAGACAGAAACATGTGTCAGCAAACACAGCCATTGAACATTGATTAACTTCTTTCAACAAAGGACATTACAAAGGAATTGCAACAAGTAAACTTGTAAAAAGTCTTATTGTGTATTGATTTTAAACAGATTAGTGTTATTTTTGTTATTTTGAAGTCTCACACATGAAAGATATGCAGCACTGTAAATTGAAAAACAATTGCTTCTTTTTTAAATGTCATATTTCATTATATAATACATATTTTGTTAATTGTTGACATTATAAGGGAGACTACTGGTACTTACTTGTTTCTGAGAAGACAGGGGAGGTAAGAACGTAGTGGAGAACATCCGTGTGCTTGGCAAAAGGACACTGCAAACAGAATCAGTACCTAGATTAGCACAGGAAAGTAGACCTTGTTTACAAACATACAACACACACATACCTGGCCATGACCCAAACTTCAAGGAATAAGCCTGATTATTAGACAAGATATTTAAGACTTGATTATCTACCTATCTTCCTCATAACGGTATCAACAACTTGCCTCACAACAAATTTGTTTACTATCAGAAACACACACAAGGTTAATTCTGGATGATTATGAAAGTCATAACAAAACATTTGAGCCTCGGTCTGTGAAAAGGGGGTTTAATGCATGTGCGTAAAGTGTCGTCCCAGATTAGCCTCTGAAGTCCGCACAGGCTAATCAGGGACAACACTTTCCGCCTAAACTAAATTTTCGTCAAGAAGTCTTCTTTTTTAAACAAAAATACTATAAAGCGGAAAGTGTCATCACTGATTAGCCTGTGCAGACTGCACAGGCTAATCTGGGACAACACTTAACGCACATGAATTAAAACCCCTTTTTCACACAGCAATCCTCATATCCTGAAGAATGAGGATTTATGCAGAGCAAGTGTCAAGTCACCTACCTCCACTTGCTGCCAAGTCACGAAGTCAGATATGTGCTTTGCCATCTGCCAGAATTTCTGAAAGAGAAACAGAATATCATTGGTTGATTTACTAGTAAACTGAAATACAGGTAGTAATGCTTCCAATCAAAGACAGCTTCGTATATTGGTTTGCTGTTGTCAGTCCGTCAGTTGTTTGGCCGTTATTCAATAACACGCAGAATTCAACAGTTTTCATCTATCTTTATAAAACCAAAAGTTATGTATATTGTAAAATGACTTTCAACCTGGAGTGGACATTTACAAACAGATTTTGTTCCCTTTTTTACTACCGGTAAACGTTTAGTTACAACGAAGATAAAACAATAACTCTAATCAATAGTTCTTGATTTATTAATTACCTCAAAGTTAATGTTGCCATTTTCAAATCTGTTGGGGCAGCCCTCGTTCAGGAAGTAGATGTCCTTGACAAAGAGACTGAAGAAGGGGATCACAATCTGGAATGGTACACATACAAAACAGTCAGCATGGCAATCATCTGGGGGAAATGCTAAATGGAAATAAATGAAGAAAACAAACGTGAAAACTGAAAGATAGCAACAATAATTGACATATTGACAACATTTGAAAATCTGCCATTTAGAAAAAACAAACAAACAGGCATGTCTTATACCAACAGCTAATATTGCCAAAATATTACTTACACATATGACCACTGTATTTCATTCAAACAAATAAATAACTTTAGAGGACAAAAAAGTTTTGTTAAGGTATTCGGTATTGCTTAATAGAGACAACAAATTATATACATAGTATGGATATAAATGCACCCTATACAGTATGTGATAATGTCGTACCCTTTCTCGTGCGTCTGTCGCACCCTGCGCCCTCCACATGGCAGCCTTCATGCACGACCGGTAGCTGCCGAAGTTGTTGGACGGGTCCATCTGGAGCTCCAGGATACCAAACTTGGTCTTGTTCACCTTTGCCCACTGCCAAAGAGGTTAAAACAGTGTGAAATTTATGTTGACGTTGTTTGTGAATCAATATAATTATCAGAATATAATTATCATAATGTAACACTTTATGCTCAAAACTGTCTGCATATTATTGAATAAATTTTCCAGAATGATGACTCATTTAGCGATTAAAAGTTTCTTAACAGTTTTTGAGTTAGACTCTTGATGCCTGTCATTTATTGAAATTGCCCTTATTTCACCTTAACTAAATTAGTTCAAGATTTTAATTATTTGTGAAAACCTGCTAAAAGCTACAGTACTCAACACTTCTTTACATATTTATATGAATTTAATAAGCAATTAAAAGAATAAAACAAGAAGAAATCTAGAGACACTTACAGTCTTCTTCAGTCGTGCCACGGGGTTCATGTTCATGCCTGCTATGATCGCCATCAAGGAATTGAAGTTGCCGATGTTGATGCATTCCTTCGCAACGTCTATAAAATACTCCACAAGCGGAACCCGGTTTTTCTTTTTCAAATGCTGGAAAGGAAAAAACAATGATAAATTAACAAACATTACAGATATCGAGGGGTGAACGGAAGATTGTTGTAACTCATATTAAATAAAGAAGGAGATACAACAGTTTTCCGTTCAGCCCTCGATATGTTGCATGATTAAAGATGATGGCAGTGTTTGTTTTTCATTTAGTATCTACTTGAACTGTATTTAATAACAGCATCGTTTTGAAAAGTGCATAAATGAAGGTTTGTTTTGTCATATTGAAAAGGACCCAGTCTTATCAAATATTTTACATGTTTTAAGTTATGACCAATTTTTTTTTTGGTAAAAACTATACATTTATATTCTATAGTTATTTCAAATAAAGGACAAGACAGTGAACAAGGAAATGAATAAGATTACTGAAATTGAGTATTCATGGAAATTGATGCCTAATATTTAAGAGTCTTCAAAAATGTATTGTTAAAATGTCCCGTCAAAAGAAGTCCCATAATTTATAGCAATATGGAAAGACATACTGAGCAAATTTCGGAGGCGACCAAGTAGCTGAGTCTGTTGAACCACTGGACGTACGCCTCGAGGTTGTGGGTTTTTTTCATGTCCCGGTACACGGGCACCGTCTTGGAGGTCTCCTCCTTAGAGAAGGCCTGCACGAACTCCTCAGGGCCTATCTGACTCAGACGCTCCTGAACAAGTCACAAAATCGTTTGATATTATGTGATAAATATTATGGTTTTTTATAAAAAAAATACAAACAAATAAAAGACAATGCTCCTAAAATAGTAATAAAATATTTTTATTTTACAAATATATATTAGAAAATGATAATTTTATAATCAATGATTTCGTCTTTGCAATTAAATGCCTTTCTTATCAATATGTTAACAAATTAAATCTTATTTGCTTGTGTTTAATTTTTTTTGTTAATGCCCATAAGGGAAGAAATAAGATGAGTTGATCAGTAGATATATAGATTATTTGAAAAGCAAGCAGGCGGGGTTTCTATTAAAATGAAATGCATGGCCTCTTAGAAGACAGGTTTCTCACCAGTTCAATATGGGTGAGTTGCTCTGCCAGCCTCAGGGGGCTTGGGCACAGCTCCATGATGTCTGTGGTGGGCGCAATCTGGGTCTGCGAACGCTTGATGGCCTCGGCATTCAGCTTCGAGAGCACCTCCTCATAGCGGTTCAGTTGAGCAAGCTGCAAAAATTAAAAAGGCCCCATTTAAATGTAACTACTTCTTAAAACATCCTTGGTTGCAAGTTCATAAAGGAGCCTTGGTTATAGTTTGAACACATAACTCAAAGTACAAATAAACTCTCAGAGGTAGAAAATCTTGATTGCTTAAACATCCTTGGTGATACCCAAATAATTTCTGAACTATATTGAAAGTACACACAGAAATGCTTGAAAGCCTAGGGACAGATGGTGGTATCAGCCCTCTTTGCGTATTCTGATGATGCCTTCTTGGCTCAATGAGTGAAGTAACAGACCGCTTCTGCCAGTGTATCGGTATGGACATATGCCATTTTTTGCAACTTTTTTTGTTTTTAATCAGTTTTCCAGAAAAAAATCTTTGTTTTCACAAAGGATCTTTCAATCTCAGATTGTATATATTCTTCTTAATTGTTTTTTCAGATAGGTAATCGCCCCCAAACCAGCCCCATTTCACGGATAATTACGCTGAAGAGATAAGATACAACACATTCATAAAACTGTCTTGGAAGCTGCTTTTACATCCCCCATTACCTGGCAAGTCTGTTTACAAAAATCACCCCTGTTCCAATGCCAAAAGATTGTGTGTGTTTTTTACATGGATTGTGCTCAAATCTGAGCTCAAGATGTTTCATACTTAAGTCTATTAAATAATGAGTGTTCAATATTCATAGTCATGTTTAATGTCTATCACTATTTTATTATGAGTGTTCATTTTTTTCCTTTACTCTTCAACCATAATTACAAAGGAATAAACAACAAGACATAACTGAGGATGCAGTGCCTGTTCAAATGCGCCATAAAAATATCAAACATTTGTTAAGTGCAACAATCCATCGAGGAGGATCAATACCAGGCAATGAGTTTGTAGAAAGCAGAGTGCAATAAAAGTCATCCTCCCATTGACAGAATGCCATAAAACTGCACAACAATTCCCAGCGTGTTCTCAAGAACGCAACGATCAAACCCACATTGCATGCCAGATACTTGCTAAGACTTCCCTACTGACAATTTGCTGAGATAAAAATTAATTCTTTGTGCATGTATACAAAAATGCAAAATTGAAAGCAGAGGAGTAACTTTTCTCAGAAAAAAATCGAATCCTGAATGCAGGAAACCATGAACATGAAAATACCGGGGCTTTAAGAACCATTGGAAGCTAATATGTTTCACTGGCAGACAGAGTACCAGGTGAAATGATCCAATTAACTGTGATGAAGATAAACCTTACCCACTTGCCAAATCGTTCAAAATTTCAATTATCATTGTAAAAAATGTAAATACATGTAACAAGCCCAAAACTGAAATTTGTGATGAAATTGATGGCATGATTTTTCAACTCTTATTTTAGTGACATAATGTGTCTTAAATAAGCAATTAGAGTTTCCTTAATTAAAGAGAAATGGCCCTGCATACCAAAATACTAAAGATAAAAATCCAAATATGTCTGACAATAAATAAATAAGAGTCTTTAAATAAAAAAATAAAAGTCAGAAAAAGTATCACACATACATACCATGTTTTGTACATATTGTCATTTTAAGTGGTACATATGTAAATCTGATAGACTTTAGGGTTGCAGGAAAAGGGCAGCGACCAAACAAGTAATTATCTCCAAATATAATTTAGGAATAAAATTGCAACCCCACACCATTTGCCTACCTTATTGAGGAGGTTGTGGGTAATGCCGCCCATGTCCTGTCTCAGTTCTGGGTACACCCTTAGCACCCTCTGGGATATTTCCTTCAGCTGCTTCATCAACCGCTCGTCCCGGAAATCATACGGGAACATCTCTGTCCACTCACTGCAAGTGGAGTAAAGGAAATATTGGAGCCTCGTATTGGGAAAACTGGGCTCAATCTATATGCGTTAAGTGTTGACCAAGATTAGCCTGTGAAGTCTGCACAGGCTAATCAGGGTCAACACTTTCCACCTAAACTGGATTTTTGTTTACAAGAGACTTCCTTTAAACGAAAAATATCATAAAAGCAGAAAGTGTTGTCTCTGATTAGCCTGTGCTTACGGCACAGGCTTATCTGGGATGACAATTAACCCTTTGCATGCTGGGAAATTTGTCGTCTGCTAAAATGTTGTCTGCTAAATTTTTAAAATTAGCATTTTCTTTGATTTTTTTTCCAAGAATACTATCAGAATAGCAAACAGTTTGGATCCTGATGAGACGCCACGTTCTGTGGCGTCTCATCTGGATCCAAACTGTTTGCAAAGGCCTTCAAAATCTGGTTCCAGCGCTCAAAGGGTTAATGCACATAGTACCTGTCAATTCACAGTGAATGTACACAAAGATGGGCTATGCTTTAATGGTGACAGCAACTTTCCATTTACAGCAAACTTTGAAAAAAAGATAAAATATTTAATGCAGGATATGCTTTAACCGATGTTATAACTGAACACTCAATATGAATGAAGCCAGTGGGAATTATCCAAGCAAATTGTGCATTAACCCCTCTAATAATGGTCCATGTAATTTTTATGCAGACAATGCAAATATTCAATACAACAAATGGCTTTCACAATTATCGTCATTTGAAAATGAGTAGAAGCAGAAGATATCACATACAGATAGAACGGCAAACTGACAATGTTCATGCAACATTAAATCGATCATTGCTGTTCCTATAGTGTCTACCCCTTAAACATATTTATGCTTGTGCAGGTTTTTTGTAATAGACAATCTTGTCTGTTTGAGTGACACAGTCTGCAATTTCCTGACAATTAATTCCCAGAGGAATGCTTTTACGGATTTCATTACTTCACCAGCTATCCATCAAAGCTCATTTCAACTAAGTCTTGACACTGTTAACTCAATAAACACTCTTTGGTGACAGGTTGCTGTAATTTTACCTCAGCAGCTTGATTGAAAATTAAAGCCATATTTGCAGTAATGATTCAAGCAGAAAATGAATACATAATATATTTATACATCAATATCTTAATATCCTTTGGCATGAATGTTTTGATAATGATGATGATTTTGTTGACGATGATGATTGATAGTGATGATGATGTGATTGTGCCACTGTGATTTACCTGAGAAGTTGGATGACATTTTGTCCAAACTTGCCCAGCTTCTGTTTCTGTACATGTTCACTGGTGAGGTTCTGTTGGAATGTACACACCTGCAAACATAGGACAGAATGTACACACCTGCAAACATAGGACAGAATGTACACACCTGCAAACATAGGACAGAATGTACACACCTGCAAACATAGGACAGATTGTCACAGCACTTTTTCAATGTCAATGGGTGTTTTACAAAATTTACGTCAGTTAATTTATAAGCCCACTGAAACTTGCTATATATTATAGAAAATAAATTGGAAGCACTAATTTAAAGACATGATTAAAGTACCTGCAGTAATAATTCAGGTACATTACTCAAGCTACCTTGTTATATGGCAGTGAAATGAAAAATAGTTTGATTCAAACTTCTGCCATAAGGCATTTAGAATTTTTAATACATTTACATTTCAATAACATTTGCACGTACATGTAACTGTTTACACGATGTACTGAAAAATACATTAATAAACTGAAGTGTGCTAGATCCTGGACTCACAGAAGCAAGCTAATGGATTGTGAAATACTCTGGATTCCCTGACACACATCACAGAGAAGTAACATTAGCACGAAACTGTATATAGATAGGATGTACTAAAAAAATACATTTATGTACTGAAGTATTTTAGTCCTAGATCCTGGACTCACAGAGGCATGCTAATTGAACATGAATATTCCTCATTACCTGACACACTTCACCGAGCAGCTCATGAGGTCGGATGAACAACCTCGAACTCAGCAGAAACGTGAAAACATACGTCCTCTGAAAGATGTAGATCAAAAATAACATCAGTACTTGGAAACTGGTAAAGCCTGGAATTAAGCACTTCATTTAAAGGCTATTACGAAGAGCGATATAACTATATTTAAACTTGGTAGATAAAGAGTAAACAAGTAAAGTAAGCTGTTTATAGTCTTTATGCATTTTATCAGCAAATTCAGCCAAAAAAATTAGCTATTTTTCTAGGAATAACGCATAATTCATTGTGTTTCATGAAGGAGTTTGATAACTAACAAAATCCATTTTACAGCTTTAAAAAAGCGAGGGAACTTCCTGTTATAAATTTTCATAAAATACACATAAATATCCCATAAATATCCCACTCTCATGCATATCTTTACATCTAATGGTATAAATAGTATTAAAGTCCATATATCACCTGAATTTCATAAACCAGACTATTATACCATGGAGAAGAAACTAATATTGTTTATTGAGAAAACTCAGCAAGGTGAACATTCCTCAGATAATTTATGTGATGTATAGAAAGGTTCTATTGTATCATCCTCACAAGAATGCAACCAACCCACCCAGAGTAGTCATGAAAAATGGAGATAAAGTGATCACTACACAGAAGAAATAATGTAATAAATGCGCAAAACATCTTTTAGCTTCAGGTATACTTAGGGAGGCAGGTAACTACATCGAGATAAATTGTATCTGTAATTAACATGGTTGCTTTCCATAAATTGGAACATTTTGAGGAAGATGAACATTCAATGTAATGGTAATGCATACACAATTCTGTTATAGAGATGGTTTTCAGTTTCAATGTAAATTAGATTTCCTATTTCAACTCCTGACCTCACATTTTTCATGAATGACACGTTGTAAAAGAAATTTCTCATTATCCATCAATTGAAACTGGTTAATTTGAAATTATTGAAAATTGAAAAGCCCACAAATAACCGGTAATTGATTATTATGTCCCCATACACTTACATCTGGGTTGTACTCTGTGGTGGGAACCAGATGCTGAATCAGGGCTTCCTTGGAACCAGCCACCAGATTACCATCCTTGAACATCAGTGCCTGAAACATCATCATCATCGTCATCATGATTGTCATCATCATTATTTACAATGTTATGATCATCATCATTAGCATCATCATCAACATTATTACCATTGTCATTATCATCAGGATTGTCATCTTAAATGTCAGCAACATAACCTTAAAGCGCCATCATAAAGGCTTTCTCATTTGTGCCCTTCATATTTTTCCTGATCGTATAAATCACTCACCACAATATGACAGAACATCATTAATCCTTCAGAATACTAAGTCAGTGTTTAAAGATGATATCTGCCACAATACAAATTGATTTTTATATGCATGAAAACTGCCAACAGTACAACCGAAGACTGGCAGAAAAAAACACCCAGGCTGAAATAAGCAAAAGTAAAGTGCAACGAAAACAACAAAAACTTCAGAAAGTACAGTGTTTATCATTAGCTCTGCCATAACAAGGTAATCTACTGATGCCATCTCAAGTGTTGTTTTCCTGCAAACGCCAATTTCTCACACCTTGCATGCTTTTTGATAGGTTCATACCGCATGATATTCTGCATGCATGGAACTTATGCAAGTTTTTGAATGTCTCAAAATAATGGAAACCTCAACCTCTCGACATTTTTTCAACAGCTCTTGATTGTTAGTGGACATAATTATTTCTCAATTGCTTTACGGGAATAACAGGAAAATTATTGTTGAAATCTACTATAAATGGCACGATGAGGAATCTGATTACGGAAAAGATCATCAAGTTTATGGCATGTCCTTGTGCGGTTTCTGATTGCTTGTGTCGGTTCCCATTCATGTAAATCTCTTAATGACGCCTCATTTAGGCAGCTAATCATAAGCCGGGAATTAAGTATGGGCTGATACAAGCAAACAGCAACAGTTAAAACGTATATTGAAATGCTCGTATCTCCAAAAGTGGACACTATTCACTTTCAATTCCAACATGTTACTTCTACAAACAAAAAATAAAATGATCCGTATTATACTATAACTAAATCAACATCTTAAAAATAAGCCCCGACCCAGAGAAATCATGATAAAATTATAGTTCTCCTTACAAATGCAAAAGTATTTGACAATTCATGTTAGAATCAATATAATGTGTGCTAACAATTGTTTATCAGCCAATAATTAATGAACAAGGCTAATGTCACCATAGGATGACATATGCCCCCTTTTTCCACATTTTTGTAAACCTAAACGCAAAGTGTTTTTCCACATTTTTCGAAACCGAAACGCAAAGTGTGATGGAATTTCAGACGGACAGACAGACGGACGGACAGACGTACAGTGCGATCACTATATGCCCACCTTCAGGGGCATAAAAATTACAAAATGACTCGTCTGTATGATGTATTCAAAGCAGAAGAGAAAGGAATTTAATGTTGCCTCATGTTGCATATCACAATAAACCAATGTCAGAATGTGCATACGTACGTCATTTTCGTTGCAGTTGGTCGCGTGGCAGTCGTAGCCTCCGCCCGCCTTGTCAAACATCTGGCACAGACTCTGCATCTGCGGCACAACATTCTTCTGGAAACACAAACACAACAGGTGAATGCAAGTTGTGATTGTATGCATCTGTATGTCTTCATGAGCTTTACTTTATAATTATAAATGTTTATTGGAGCAACCTGAAGTATACATTCATACTTCCATTTCTTTCTTTCAAAAATGTTGTTTGTTCATTTGTTGTTTGTTTATTCTTTTGTCAGTCATTTTCTCCTTAATTTACCTTATATTTATATTTAGTAAAATTATTAATTCAAGTTTTTGATATTTATAATTTTATGAGTAACATTTAAAATTAATCACTATAATAATGCACACCTAATTACACCCAATTAGGTATGAATACAAACACAAAATACCTTACTATCAAACCAATAAAAGAATGCATATAAAAAGTTACATTTACCTTAGCTAAAAGCCTCATGATTGATAAGCCTCACAACACTGAATCCAATAAACACTTCAAATAATTGATATAAGCGATTCAAACTGTCAACTAAAAATAGTCTAATATGAGCCCAAGCAACTGATTCAAATTGTTCTGAACAGAAACTATTATAGCAGTGGGCAAAATAATAAACTGTCAAATCCCCAACACCACTTGACTGGAGCCACTGTGATTGACTGGCAAGCTTGGGGCACTCAAACACTTCACTCCTGATAGGTCACTGATAGCCAACACCATAAACCACTAATTGGTTCCAAAGCATGCCTCTGCCACCAGTATTTTGTTGTGATTACTTGTTGATAGTGATCTCTAAATCTGATAATGGAGAAAACAAACAAAACTGGAAGTTTATATAGTGGCCATTTGAATTTTCTGAACCAATTAAAATCCACTATATAAATAGAAGTGAGCAAAACTCCATAAAAATACAAATTGCATAATGGGAAATTTGTTTTAATTAAGTACTCTGGTTTTCTATCATATTCAGTCACAAGATAACCCAATTAACAAATAAGGGCTTTGACTAAATATGAAGTGACACGTTTCCTTGCCTTAGTAAGTGCTTAAATGTTGCAGCTGTATGCATTTAACTGCATATTAATTGTTAATGATTTAGCGCAGTCTAGTGTTAAGATACCATAAGGAAATCATATGAAGGAAAATATTACAGTTAATCTTGAAATATCAGATGATCACTTAGTTTCACTTTCATTATGTCACATGGAACTTAATGAGTAATGCTACAATCATCTATCATGTAATCATTATAAAAGACGTGTCCTTATAATGCTAATGGTCTAAAGTGAAACCATCTTAAACTACAAAAAAAAATCCATTTGCCCATATCTGGAATAACAAATGTTCACTGCGGGAATGTAAACACATAAACAATACAAACCCAAAGTGAAACATTATTTATTATTCATAAGGAAACAAAATAATTCATTTTCAATCATAAATGGTTTTCATAAAGGCAATGCGTTTTAAAGACAAAAGTATGTATTGAAAGTATAACTTTCAATGATATTTTTCCTATCAAATACGAACATCATACATGTTCACAGTCACTGTTGCAAAGTTGTTTCATTTTAGCATGCAAACAAACCAAACATGCATTGTACCCAATGTAAAGTATGCGCCACTGTTTATTGCAGGGCAGGTATAAAAATGTCATGTTTATGTCCCACTGTTTATTTAATATAATGAACCAACTAGCTTGAGTTCAGCAATTACATTCACAACTGGTGCCACTTGTCAAGAGACTGAGCCCAATCAATTTCAAGCAACAGTCTCAAATTAGACCACAAATAAACCATCACTCATTTCCGAATCTCCAGCCAATCAGATTTGAAAATGCAAGCCTCTCAAAAGCATGGACAGCAGAGGTCACAAGAGTAATTAACCTCTGGTATTCTTCTATTAATCCCTGGTATTCTCCACAAACAAATTCTTGAGCTCCCCACCTGGGCCATTAGAAACCATACAAAATACTTGGAGAACATCTTTAATCATCACTAGGTGTTTACAATAGAACATGTATAGTTCTATGATTGACCTGAAGCCAATTAGGAACAATAAGTGGATTCACCTGCATTCTTTTCTACCTGTTCTTTATCCAATTACCAATTATCACATTCTGTTAATGGAACAGATCACAGCATGGTTACAGCTTGGAGAATTTCAAGCCCAATAAACAGCATGGCAATTCCTTTTAAAAGTAAATGAGGTTAAACATTGGGCTCAGGTGGTTAGGATTAGCAAACAATGGATGCGTGGGCTTTTAACGGATGGAATTGTCTGGGAACACTTACAGTGCTTGATGACTTTGCCTTGAACCAACAATCCTCCAAACAACAAGGCAATCAAGAGAGGATCTCCCCTAGGAACAATAGAGTAATCAGCTTTGGAAGAAATTCTTCCATTTACACAGGTGGTGAAATTCATGGTTTTGTGCCAATAAAAATGACACCCGCTAATTTTCTCTTGAAACCTTCAAGGAGAAAAAGCTAACATCATTGACAAGTTCCAACTCTGAAAGCTGACTTTTATTCCTTGTAACACCTACCTTCTTCATAGGAAACTTTTGAGCATGGTATCAATTTTTATCAAGGCTTAATAAATTATTTTCGGTTACAACCCAGTCTATCAAAGAGTAACATTTGGTGGTTTGATTACAGCCGCCTGTGGCATTTCTAATTTGTGGTTTCACCACCCACACTTCCTACAATAACAAACTTGTTTTCTTTCCATTCAAGTGCATACAGCCAGAAAATATCTAAATGTCCACCACAATGAGCTAATGTTGGACCCCACAATGGACCCATTTTCTGCCAGTTAATTTTGACACCAACACAATTATTTTAACACTTACCTTTGACATAGGTCAGGGTTATATTTTAAGCAGAAAATATATCAAGATTTTAATCAATGTATTTATTTATTATCCAGACATCATACATTTCATGTGAAAAGAAATGTATATCTATCAACTAAGTTTTTTTTTAATGAATGGATTTATATTTGGAATGTCTCTACAGGGAGCAATTCAAAAACAAAATAAGACTTGGTACGAACATAAGTCTTCAAACTTAGGCTTTATTTCTACAAAGACACCATGACTTATGGCAATAGAAATATCAATACATAAAACAAATTAAAATGAAAACATTAGGATGTTTGATCCATAAAGTCTGCATTTCCTCAATTATTTTTTTAACGATTACAGCGTGTTATTGGCACTTGTAGAAAATACAGAAGATTTTTTATCAGCGATCTTAAATTTTCTATAAATAATTATTCTCCTTTTATGAGGTTATATGATTTATCTGAACAAATTTGGCTAATTATTGGACCTGCTTCCATATACAAGACTGTTCACTAGCGGATCAAGGAGGGTGCAATGGGTGCAGCCAACGATCTTCTAGAAATGAATTTGCATATGGTGTTTTTTAGCACCCTCAACTGAAACTCATGCATCGGGTACAAGGTATCAAGCATAATGGCTATTTTCGGGCCAGGTTATTAAGCTTTCTAATATTTTGTGTGCTGCTTGGAACATCTAGGACAAACCTTACATTATACACGAAAAATAGCTTACAACTGCGATTAAAAATTATCAAACTTTAATGCCCATTGACTGAAAATCCTGGAACTGCCCCTGCTATTGCTAACATATACAAGACCAGTGCTTACATAAACAAGACACCTGCCCCTGGCCATAGCGCTCATCAATCCACTAATGAGAAATAGCAAATGATATGTATAGTCAGATTGCAAATTATGGACAACTAAACATCCATAATGCTTCTGCAGATGGCCAATAACTTCTGCAGCTGTCCATGTTTATAAGCAAAGGTCTCCCTACATAAACATACCACCAGCGTAATGTAAACGGTAGGGTATGGCATTTCAAAATTGCCCTGAGCACTCCTGATGAACATCAAATGAACTATTAAAACATATTCACACATTTTCATATGATCATATGCCATAATTATGCCGCCAGCGTAGCTCCAGACCAGTCTTAACATACAACAACATGTGTACGGCAAACAGACTGCATGACTTTTGTGGAGACGAAATAAAATGGCGCCTAGAGAAAAACATTCATTAATGCACTGCTATCATTGTTAATAACAAGCTCTACAAAAGCAACAATTTGAATTAATTGTAATCTTGACTAGGTTTCCTTTTACATGATATAGATTATCCAGAACTTGTTGCTACCTGTCAGCTGTTAACTCCTGTGCATCTCATTACCATCATGTTATGCAAATTCAAAATGCTCATGTACAACTAAGCACGTACAAATGACACGAGGCCAGAATGTAGAACAACAATCAGACATAATATATATTTGCCACTGAAATATTTAATTTTGTGTTGATGAAAACAAACATGATTCAAGAGAGCAAGAGCCTATGACAGTTTTCTACAAAACAACCTGTTTGATGGAGATAAAACCATCTTCCCTCCAGCACAAGATGTGATAAAATCTGAACTGGAATTCACCTTAGCAAAAAACATGTTTAATGAAGCAATGAACCAGTGTGTGTATTTATGCTTTAATCTTGTGATTAAAACTGCAGGGGAATTTCCTGGAAAACACTGGCAATAAACAGAACATGTTTTGATGATAACACATGACTAAATTGTAGCAAATAAATCATAACAATAATATGATATCAGTTGATCAAACTTACATAAATTCACAGGGTCTAAACAACATTTAAATTATAATTCAAACCCTTCTTAGTATAACTCATTCTAATGATTACAGATTCTATATTATTATATTCATATTTTGGTACCAAATCATACTATTGCCATCATAATTAAACACTTGTCATATGTAATCTGGATGTACTTGAAACAGTTGAGATCTATCATAGATGATCCTGCAGATAGTACTTCAGTATGCCACTAATGATACATATTTCACCAGGATTAGCTAGCAGGGCACGCAAGGATTACAATCAGGAACTGTCACGCCTTTCAGTTCATTCCTCCTCCCCCTCTGAGATGACAGATATACTGCCCTACTGTACATATACTGCCCTACTGTATCACAGCCCAATGGGAGCTCACACAACTGCCTCAGTGTTTAGAATGGGGCTTATCAGTCATGTCATGTCAATCAATTACCAACCATGGAAATCATTCTGTCAAGAATAATTTTTGGCAATCAGACAGATAGTTCATTTCCTAAAATCTTAGTCATACATGCTGCAAAACATTTAAACAATGAAGGAGGCATACAACATACTTCACAATGGTTTGTGTTCTCTTCCCCTCTGCATTTCTTTTCTGTTAGTGCAATTATAGTATGCTATCAAAGAGGCTAAATAAGGGGCGTAGGTAATAGAGGGGCAGGGGGGGCGGCCGCCCCTCAAATATTTCGGCTAGTCATCGTTATATAAAACGTAAAATCCCCCAAAAATCGCGCCCCAAAACCAGTATTTTTGTAATCACGCACCGTCAGTGCAGAAGCCATGTGTCCCCTCTCCGTCTGCTCTAAGGTTGTCAATATCCCTTGTTAGGTGTCATAAACTAGGGGCCAGGGTAAATGTCATTGCGTTAATTGTTTTATTGTTCTTTTCCGTGATTGCACTGTCGGTGTTTTGATTAAGGACAGGCTGTTCTTTTAATTTTATAGATCGCTTTAATTCAAAGGTTACTGCCACTTAAAACAATTTTGAGTAAATATACACGTGAAAATCATTAATTAGTTTGAAAATATTTTTGTTCTCTAATTTCAGGTTTTAAATATGTCCATCAGTAATAAAATATATGTGTTGTGAATGTAATGTTAATGTTATTATTTCTCATATCACTTGTTAAACTCCGTCATTAAAATACATAAACATTTACTTAATTTTATGTTTTAATTAGCACGAGNGAGTGTCATACGCCAACTATAGATTTTTTAATTTAAAAATCATTTATGAGCGCATGCAATTTTTTTCTAAAGAAACAAAAACTTATATGCTTATTTTTTGACAGGAAATGAATACCATGCACAGGTAGACTTAATGGGGACCACATGAGATGATCATTATTATAGTAGAGAATACTTTTAAAGCAGAAAAATAATTGAGCATTTTTTTTTGAAAGATGTACACAATAATGTAGTATTCTACAGAAATGTGAATGCCTATTGATTTTCGTCATATATCACGGGCAATGAGATTAGCAACAGCTTGAAGAGAAGTGGCTAAAAGCTTTCCTGACTGCTATATATCCTGACTGCTATATATCCTAACATGAAGATGTTGCAATTGACATGAACGGGTTTAAATTGCGGCCATTAGTGTCAACATATGTCATGGAGACGTATCTGTTGTCCTTATTGAAGAATGTCATATGGTTGCAACGTCTCTTATTACCAAGAATATGCATTAAGCTTCTGATCATATTACTTATGAAAGTGCAGTAGCTATTTATATATTTATTTCACGTAAAATCTTTAAAAGTTTTACTGATTTATCGAATATCATTTTGTTTTAACAATCTTTTGAAGTTGACTCTTTTAAAACAATTTGAATAATTATGGTTTAAATGCACCATCATATTATTTGTTTTCTTCTTTAAAAATAAAACTTTAACAAAAGTTAATAATGCTACAGTTGTCAGCTTTCATCTTCAATGAATAAATTTGTCTAAATATTTGTGGGATTATTGATTTGTACGCAAATCTTACAAAATGCTTTCCCCCAAAAAGTTTACTCTTTATGTTCTACATCACACACAAAACAGTTTCTTCATGGGCGCAGTAAAAACGCATGTCTGCTTTTTAATTTATCTTCATCTTTACCAGCTGTTGCTTTTCATAGATTTTCATGCAAATAATTTACGTGAGGAAATAAAAAGCATATGTGGCCATTGCCATTTTACATGAACTGCATTCATATAATAACAGATAAATAGCATACACAGAAAATGTAGCAAGTGTAATTTATGTACTTTTTTCGTCAGGAACAATTTCCTAGTAATTAGAGGTAAGCATTTTCTCCAGGTAAATTCCCAAGATTCTCATCTATAATGCATCATTTACATGGTGGAGCACATTCCTTGCATAGTAAAAGTGAGGTGCTTAGATACTCAAACATTGTAAACAATGCTTGCAAGGTAAACAAACCAGCAACACATTTTATACTTTCTTCCGCACATTCCCAAAACCTACTTTGTAGAAAAGTTTTAATGAATTACACTTAAGTAAAAATTATCTGATGTTCAAGCTCGATTAACATATCTACTATTTATCCATGCATGAAAAGTTGTTGATTCTAACATATAACTTATCACCTTTTTCATATAAATTTATATATTTTACATTATTCCTGACAAGAACTAAAAATACGATTATGGTACAACATTTATTAATAATTACAAGCAAATTAAATACCTTTCCAGTGTTGTTGTTATTTGCAGTGTTGTTGTTATTTTTCTCCTTGTACTCCATCTTTGCAAATAATCTTTATTTGTACCGTCAGCTTTTACTTATTGCCTCAAAAGCACTGTTGCATAAAATCATAGTCCCATCAACATCCACTCATAAACCACAAAATGTCACATCATTCACTGAGTGTAACCAAATTTAAACCACAACAGGTAAATTTATTCAATATTCACCAATGTCACAAATAGTATAAAATTTAGCAAAATTTTACCGAAAGTTTATTATACCAGTTATTTATATGTTGCATGTCAACAAAAAATGAATGTCATAAAATTCCCTGCCACACTTCCCACTTATTTCACTTTACAAGCATTTACCAAGCACTTGTTACTATTACAAGTTCTGAAATCCCCTGAGCTGATGTTTCCAATTTCACATCAAAATAACATCATGAGTCAGGTCCCTGGAAATTACAACAAACATATGCCCTGTTCATCAATCTTATAATGTTTTAAACGATTTTTAGTGATAAACACAAATAGGTTAACCTTGACTTTTTCACACAGCGAATAGTATTCACAACAACACCATTAGCCGGGTTAATGAGACAGTATTTTTGGTATTTTCTGTTTTCACTATTTCGCAACAGTTTTACTATCAGTTTCACAATACGCTAAAATCCTTAAATTTCCGCTCAACATAACAGCAGCACTGTAAGCCTATTGAATGAGACAGGCAGTGGAGGTGCAAGATGTATAGTGGAGTAACACCTTATCTGCTTCACCTATCCAATAAGTGAGGTAAATACAGCAGTTTATGCCCAGCGAGATTGTATTGTTCATGAGCCATGAAAATGTCTTGAATGCACAATATGATATATTCATATCTGATTGATAACTTGGCATTGATCAAACATGAATAATGATTTTCTGTCAGCTAGGGCCTTCAGGAGATGATCGGTAAAATGTAGGCTGCTGATCAGATATCTGATGGAAACCATTGATCTTGATCACAATTACTATTGTTTAAAAACAAAGGATGCAGATTTAGGGCAGCATTAAAATCATTTTATTATATTAATGAATACCTACTGATTGGTTTGCAAATTTAACAGATTTGACCACATTTATTTTATTGAAAATACAATGGATTTTCAATTTGAGTCAAAATAAAATAAAATGATAATTTTTAACCTTTTTAAAATGTTTTATTTTTTAATGAACTGTATTGAGACTTTCCTAGGTTACAAGTAAGTTACTATGTTTTTTGGACCCCGTTGGAAATAAGTTTTGTACGATCTTTCGTCAAAACTTTACGGGTTATCCAGTGCACTTTTATATCTATATTTCAATATAATTTAATTTTGACCAATAAGTGTGATAAAGTGATATAGAATATTAACCATATATATATACATATGTATTATTATCTATGATGGTTACTATCTGTGATATTTCTGTATTGTTAAAAATTGTTTATATGGATTGTAGTATTTTATTATGTGCACAAATAAAATTATTATTATTATTATTATTACTATAATACTATCTACTATAGTACAATCGTGATACAAGTATTATTAAAACTGAAGCACTGTTCATCAGTAAGGATCAACAAAAGAAGCAAGAATACTTAAGCAAATATTTCAAATAAGACAAAAGTATAGTATGTCAATACATAACATCTGTATTTACGTTAATAATGCATAATAAAATATTCTTTATAAATATTAATTGTGTGCATATAATGGTCACTTATCATTATTATAATACCGTAAACATAGTTACTATTTAATAGCTCACATTTTAAATTAAATATATAATTTTCTCATAACAGAAAATAATATTTGATTTTAAAGATCAAATCTACTTTTGAAATAAATATTTGGCAACCAGGTAAAACCATGTCCATTTTGATGAGATTGTAATAAGTGATGAAATACAGTAACCGAACACTTCATATTTCCAATAAATCCTCTAAATAGGCCTGACTTAAATACTGGAGACATATAGAACATGGATTAAATTCTCTATCTCTATATGAAATTCCATCATGATAACCAACTATCTATGTAGATAAGAACGTGCAATTACATTTATTAACAATAAGAAGTGTTCTGCCCTACCAAGGGGTTTTCAACAATGCTTGGGGTACTATTAAATTATTTACTTTTCAAAACAGCTAATTAAACTCTTTCAACATCAACTAGAACACTTGACAAAGTGAATTTGCCTAGATAATAACTAGGCTAAGAACTTATTATCATACCCAGTTTGTTAACTCACAATGACAGTTTAGAATAATCATAATCATAAAATGCACAATTCATGTTAGTATATGTTTCCCTTTGTTCAAATGTCATCTAATTGCTTACGTTCTGGGCAAAATAAGACATTGATTATTACTTTCTATTTTTTTATTTTTTTTAATTAAACTTCAAATTGTCAACTAAAGAACAACATAAGACTGTCCAAAACATAGAATATTATTCACTGCAAGTTATACTGTGGTAATCAGTTTAAAGTGGCCGCCTTGAAACCAAATGGTCCCAGGTTTGATCCCCAGTCAGACAGCATGCCCCTTATCTTTCCAAACACATAAAAAGGCCCGAGAGCATCTCTATCAGCATAAGGCTTTCTTTGCAATCAGGCTAAATTAGATTTAAACTAATAAAGTCTGCACTTTTATTTAAGAATACTTGTAGGTTATATTTTCAAATAAACCATGGCCAGAGGTTTAGATGGATAGGGGTAAAAACACAAGTGTAATAGCAGGGTGATTTGATAACGGACAAGTTTATGTATATTATGTGTTCGAACTGATGGGATGAATTTCCCGGCTTAAAAGATCATCATACACATGGCCCAGTCTATCCAAGGATTCTTATGGAATATTCTGTACTACATGGCAACTAGTGCAGAATTGGAAATAAGATGTTGAAGGTAATTAACTTGTACTGATACTCACAGGCTTAATAACATTAAAAACTTGATACAAGAGGCCAAAGGGACAAGTCAAGTGTGATGGATGATGGATAATCTATGAATATTGGTGTAATTTAACCCTTTGAGCGCTGGAACCGGATTTTGAAGGCCTTTGCAAACAGTTTGGATCCAGATGAGACGCCACATAACGTGGCGTCTCATCAGGATCCAAACTGTTTGTTATTCGGATAGTGGTCTTAGAAAAAAAATCAAAGAAAATGCTAATTTTACAAATTCAGCAGACGACATTTTAGCAGACAACAAATTTCCCAGCATTCAAAGGGTTAGTTACAGCCAATTATATGGAGTGATAACAATATTTTTCAAATGGACATCAAATTATTAAACAATTACCATTCTGTTGTTTTCTTCTTTCTTCATTGTTTGCTCAGCAATAGTTCCAAATATTGTGGGCTGAAATGAGACAAACATAAATGTATATTAAAATTGGATAAGCATACATGTACTTTGCCATACCATGACATACACTTGGCAGCATTTTCAGTAACAGGAACATAAAGTGCAATATATGTGCGGAGCATATTTCTCACATTGTACACAATCTCATGTGTGATGTTATTCTGTAGTTAATCTAGTACAAACTTCCATAAATACCAAGTGAATGTTTTAAAATTTTAATCGTAATAATGTGAAGCATTGAAAGTAAATAATTACAGATATCCTGGTACTAGTATGAATACCATTCACCCATTATTGCCTGTAGTTACACTAAAACTTGGACCTGATGAATGTACTTACATCCTACAAAAGTCAAACTTGCAACTAACAATACAGCAAACATACTGTTATTTAAATCTGAAGTCTTTGAATTGGTGACCACTATTGGTTACCTGGGACATAATTTACCATGTATACATTTCAACATACTTTGGCCATCTCTTTTTCAAGGCCAAGGTCACCAAGTGAGTGACATTGCTAATATTCTGTGAAGTGTAATACATAACTCTGACTCAAGTACAATATGAGAAACAATTACCATGAGAAAGGCTCTGTTGAAGAATGATATTAAACAGTAATAAAATAATGTAACAGCTGTGTCCAATGTCATAAAGAATTGACAACCCATGCAATAAAGCTGGTACATTATTAAAGACGTCAAATACCACTTTGACATGGGAATGCTGAAAGAGTCCGTACATCCCATGCGAAATGCCAAACTTCTATTGAACTTGATGCATCAAATGTAACAGAATCAAATAACTTATTATGGAAAATTGTTGTTCCTTTTTTTCAGAAATATGACAGAGCTTTTGTAAACATTAAAATTATTTCCTCCTAATACACTGGCAATGAAATGTTCTTTATATGGTGTTATTACTGAATAGTTTTAATGAGGTTCAACATAGTTGTCAGTCTCCTTACAATGACTTTTCCAAAGGTTTCCACTAAGATCCTATACAACTTGCAGTTACCCCTGATGTGTGCGACAATTGTGTCGCATTCTGAGAAAACTGGGCATAATGCATGTGCGAAAAGTGTCGTCCGAGATTAGCCTGTGCAGTCCGCACAGGCTAATCAGGGACGACACTTTCTGGCTTAATTGGATTTTTGCTAATTAGAGACTTCATGTAAACGAAAAATGTCATAAAAGCGGAAAGTGTCATCCCTGATTAGCCTGTGCGGACTGCACAGAGTAATCTGGGACGTTACTTACGCAAATGTATTATGCCCAGTTTTCTCAGAACGCGACACAATTTTTCTTTGGACTTGGATTGTTGTAAAACCACACTAACCCAACTAGTCAACAACTCGACTGTTTACGCAGCCATCCATTAACACATTAATGTAAACAATAGCTATAGACAGAATCAAAACATTTATAAATGTGATCATTGGATAGAGAGCACAATTGGAGACAATATCAAGTCATGATCTAACATTTTGTAGCCATAGGCTAGACTGCTTTATGCAAACACAATATTGACAAACTGGTAAGGTTTGTAAAGATGTTGTTGACCAACTGTAATGTTTGAGCAACACTATTATTTGTTGAGAGGTAACAGATATTGGTTCAATAATAATACATGTGTCTAAGGCAGTAACAATATATGGGTTCATTGATGACATAATCATCGAAAACTCAGAAAGAAATCAATAATGAACAATTTACAGAATATCAAAATCAGCAGACATTCAAATCATTTCTATGCCTTCAAAAAAATAAAGTAAACACAAATTCAAAATGACTTTTCAAACACAAATGAGCACTTTGAGGATAATACACAAATTTATGAAAAGGACAGTCAGTCAATAACTCGAAAAATACTGACAAGATGGTTGTAGTTCCTATACTCTGCAGTTCCTCTCAATGTCGTCTATAAATGTAAAAAGTTTTATTTAAATACCTTTAATACTAAAAGTTTTATGCTCTGCACATGGAAATTGACTAAAGGGCAATAATTCTGCAGACCTTAAAGTGCAAGTTATGGTCCTTGTTCTGTGTTCTTCTTATTTGATTTAATAACAATTTTTTGAAAATTGCCATTTTTCCCTTAACATTGCCTCTGCGAAATGATGTTCATGATTTCATGAAGACTTCCATCCAATCAGGAACTGTTCATGAACGGTTCTCAAAAAGTTCCTGAACTTGNGCGGTGAATGTAACTGATATTATGATTGGCCATATACAGTCCTAGATTTCAGGGTTAATGAACCAAACCATGTATATACAAAGGCGACACTGTAGTCCCCAGTAAACAACAGCAGGATCATATTTCAGAAAAATAGTGCATGTTCATCAACAACATTATGTAACATCCTTTTAAAATGATATTAAAAACTCATTCCATCCGATGTACTTTTACAAAAAAAAACAAAAAAACATTTTCATATACTTAAGAACTAAAGCAACAGCACTTAATTTTGTTACAATCTTGATGTGTTTTGTCATGCAATAGCAATATTCTTCTTACCTGGCTCTGTTGCTTTAATTATACCAGTATTGTAAAAACAAAATCAGGTCAAGGATAAATTGGTAAAAATAACAACTTTTAAGGTTTGACACACTCAAAACACCACAGTCATTAGTTTTGTAAAAACAAAGTTGTTTACTATTTGCTGAATGACCATTAAGTGAAGCGTATGTATGATTGACAAGCTGCCAATGTGCATTTACGTCACAGCGCATAGCCCTAGGGAAACTCTTGCATAAATAAAGATCATGTATTTTCGATGTCTTAATGACCGATATAAACAGACCTTGATATTGGCTATCAATTAAGGCTGTCAATTTCATTATGGGTGTTCATACACTAGACAGACAGGCATCGATGTTTTACACATTATGCTAATACCATAAACATTAATTATGATGTGATGTCATTGTAATGGAAATCACAATTGGGTTACAATGTGACCCAACACTACAGAAGTCAGAAATTATGTAGCTAAATACTAATTCGGTGAAAAGGGGTAATAAATCAAGACACTTCTAAAAAATATAGTTTTTCTTCCAAATTTCACAACAGATTCAAACAGATTACCAATCAGAAATATATACAAATTACCAAAAATTAATAATATGCTATATGTAAGTTGGAGGCAGATCCTCGATAACCACTTCAAAGGGCTGTTGATCGCCACTGACGACGTTACAGAGGAAAAAGCAGTGTCAGAGAGTCTGGTTGTGGGTTGCGGCTTAGACCAAAACCTCTTAGATGAGGTGCCAGTAACAAGAGTGAACAAGTGTACTCCCTTTTAGATTGGGGCCGATTACTTCCTGTAAAGCCTATCCTTTCAACTCTGCTCAATATATGTCTTATAGATTGATAGTGGGCATCTTATCCCTTTGCATGCTGGGAAATTTGTCGTCTGCTAAAATGTTGTCTGCTGAATTTCTTAAATTAGCATTTTCTTTGTGTTTTTTTTCAAAGAATAGTATCAGAATAGCAAACAGTTTGGATCCTGATGAGACGCCACATTCTGTGGCGTCTCATCTGGATCCAAACTGTTTGCAAAGGCCTTCAAAATTCGGTTCCAGCGCTGAAAGGGTTATATACTGATACAAAAACTTGTTTTCAGTCCTTTCAGCTATTGGTGGTCATACTTTTGTTATTTTTGAGAATAGAATTGAACTGGATTGCTTATCATTTTCAAAATTTAAATTCCAACAATATCCAACCAAAGGTAATTGGCAAATATTTTTTTTGGCTATAACTTGGACTTAATTACCATATTCTTAGTGTCATAATAATTAATGCATATCTTGTGATAATGTCACAATATACACATTCTTTGCATGGAGTGACCTGGGGAGGTGTCAGACTTCCACAGAGATGATCTGTGACTCAAAATTAATATCTTTAAAATGACTATACTAATGAAAAATGTTCCTTTCATTAACAACTTAGCACTGTGTGACATGATTGGCTTGCCCCAAATTTAAGCATGCCCAATTCTTTTGAAAATTTGTCCAGTGAGAAACTTGGATGGTGTTTCAATGTAAATTGTCAACAGTTATGGCTAGTATACTATTTACTTACAATGTTGAAGTTTTTGTTATTTTGCGTTGTTTTTAGAAGTTCAAGAACTTTCAAGTATATCTACTGATGAAATGTGCATTCTTCAATTGTAGGAAAAAAAAAATGATATTGAATTCAAGTATTAGAAATTTAATACAGTTAGAATACTTTATTGGTCACTCAATAATTTACTGCTCTCAAGTTAGGTTGAAATATAATGAAACACACCATACAAAGAGTATAGCATTTAACCCTTTGAGTGCTGGAACCGGATTTTGAAGGCCTTTGCAAACAGTTTTGATCCAGATGAGACGCCACAGAACGTGGCGTCTCATCAGGATCCAAACTGTTTGCTATTCTGATAGTATTCTTTGAAAAAAAATGATGAAAATGCTAATTTTAGAAATTCAGCAGACGACATTTTAGCAGACGACAAATTTCCCAGCATGCAAAGGGTTAATGACTCATGGTAATCACATATTTTTCTTGTTATTATGAAATCCACTCATCATGATTATACATTCATTACTTCATATTGTTGATCTTAAAAATAAAGAGTTTTAGGTATTAAAATTTACCCTCACATTTTGTACAAGGGAACTATCACAATAACAATTAGAGCGGGTGCTCCGAAATCCGACCATGTTCCTGATTCCGAACAAAATATAAATGTCTCATCCAATCTTATGACGTAAAAGATATCAAGAATATGACGTCATTATTTTGACATCACTTCCTTCTCTTTCTTTTCGGTGCTATTTTTGAGTTAAAGGTGCAGCCAGTTTTTCTGAAAAATACATTTGCCGATATACACAGCCTTCCGGTAAGTGAAATTATTTGATCGCTAATTTTTTACACTTTTTTGCTAAGGTTATATCAAAACACATAATTTCGTTTCAGTAGCGTTCTATGAAAAATAATAATCTAGAAACATGTTCTGATCATGTGTGACACTCATGATCAAGATGTAGGGTTATGTAAAGAAGGAATCGATAGTGTTCGGAATTACATACCACATTCAAGGACTGATCCAAATACCGAACGATAGACTAATTTTTTTCAAATTTAAAAGATCCTTTTTTATGTTGCATGTCCGATGACTTATATAGAGAATAATAGGTTAGTGTTGATAATAGATCGATCAGGTTTATCATGCGAGGCTTAGAAAACAAAAAGCACGAGCCTTGGCGAGTGCTTTTTCGTTTTCGTGCCGAGAATGATAAACCTGATCTATAATCAACACTAACCTATTATTCTATTTATCCCACTTTTTATTCAGTAAACCTTTTTATTAAAACAAAATTAGTTTAACTGGATAATTTCGCTGGATTTATGACGTCATTTTGTCGAAAAAATGACGTCATTTCGTGCCGTGTTTTATAGCAGAAATTTAATCAACGGGGCTTTAATCAACCGAATTCGCTGTAAAAGTGGGATAAA